>CM035408.1:144622406-144729906 GCA_020310875.1 Ceratopteris richardii
TCTTGCATAACCTGATTGAAGTACCAAAGTGCATCCTCATTATGGTTGTTGTGCACACATGCCATGAGCATAGAATGCTAGGAGGAAATATTAGGCATGAATTCATTCTCCTACCGTTTGTGGAAGAACTCCCCTGTAGATTGAATATGACCATGGTCAACATACGTAGCAATCATAGTCTTCTAAATCACAACATCTCGCTTTTCTATTCCATCAAAGAAAATATGTCCATCTTTGAGGCCTCCAAACCTGAAATGAACGTTAATAAGAGAACTTGCTATGAATACATATGATTCATAACCACGTTCAACAATTTGAATCCAGCTACCATTCTCATACATACCTTCACTATTACATGCATTAATCATAGAAACAAACATATATTTGTTTTTAGTGAAGTTGAAAGAACTCAGTTGCTGATACGCTTCAAGAACCAACTTTGATCTTCCATACTTTTCATGTGTTAGAAGTGCTTCTATTTTCCCTCTTAACATGCAATACTTGGCACTCAACTTGGTTCAAGTGGATGAGTTCCTTTCACCCCCCCCCCCCCCCCCCCCCCCCAAGATAGAACATGCAAATTAGTGTCTCCATAGTTTCGAAACACAACATTAGTGAGTTTGAGTTGCCTAATATGACTGAAAGAGGTTCAATATACCAACCTAGTAAGTCCTCATGGATTCTACTCATAAGTTTGTAATAATAAAAAAGAACAATAGTTTGTACCTTCATTTGGAATCCAACCTAGTAAGTCCTCAAGGATTCTACTCATGGCCACGTGCACATTTTCCTGAGCCTTAAAATGCATAATGAACTACTATTCATTACAATCTGATACTATTTGATTATGCTTTTATATATCGCACAATGAATTACATAGCAATATGTCCCATCTACCATCATCAAACAGAAAAACGTGAGATTCATTTATCAATTAGATGTCTTGGGCCTTCAACATTTAGAGAGTTCTTTTGCTCTCCTATGAATATCAATGGAAAACACATGAAAGAAAACATGAAGAAAACCTCCAACAAGTTGTAGATCTTCTATGCACACTTTCTTAGTTCTATACCAATTTCTTTTTCCCATCGTTGGCTTGTTGGCTTCACTATTACATTTGTTTTTCCCACATCGTCCAATCCGAATGCATGTCTTAAGGGCTTTGAAAACCACCCCAAAGGTTTGAATTCGTCTTTTAGAAGCAAGAGCTCTTTCTCTCTTGATCATTGTAGTTCCCTGAAAAACAAAGCGGTATAGAGAAATAGCATCATCCATTCCTCATCAGTCTTAAATTTGTAGTGATGCACATATTAGAGCTTTTGTACTTGTACAACGCTAACGCTTGAGGGGACTCAGAAGTAAAACCTAGATGATGAAGATCTCACACAATGAAAACCTAGATTAATTTTTATTGAAGTGATTATATGAGTTAAACGTACGAATAATTTTTATTACAATTTGTATTTGACATGTGATTTATTACTTTCGTTGTAGAATTCATTCATATTATATGTGTGTTTGTGTATGTGTGTGTAGTGTGTATATATATATGTACGCACATGTAAATATATATTTGTATTTTTGTATGTGTGTGTATGTACAAGTATGTTTGTTCGTGTATTTTTTACCATTAATGTCCATGTGAAAGGTCAAATAGCCATCGAACAGTTTTGTATATGTTCTTTAATAAAACATATAGTGGCTTGATCATCCATAGACTATAAGTTCGACCACATTTGTAAGACCCAAGAAATCTATGTTTGTGCAATCTGTGTATTGTACTTTTTTGCATATTCTATAGATCATGTGGAGTACTATGTGCAATGTGTGGAGCTTTGGTTTTCTACTTTGAAGGTATCATCCTGGAGTTCTTGATAAGGAGGGCCCAGTGTGCTACATCACCATCAAAATACTTCACTGGTGTTAGAGCATTTGGATGAAATATCTTTGTTCTTTTTGTGCGAGCAAAGTGAGCACCCATCCACCCACCCAACGCCTAGGACTAAATAGGCGACCAAGGCATGGACATTGTCATACCTTGTCATTGAAGCCACCAAATTCACCGTTGGCATTGTTTGCTATGCTCAAGGGAGGACCTCAATGATCAAGGAAGATAGGGGTTCCCAGTGCTTCCCAAGAGGTCATCCATCCTAGTTTGTGCCCTTGAGAGATCACTTAACTGACAATATCTTACCACTAAACTACACTCTTGTGGTGCTTGAGAAAGGGGAAAGACTAAGGTTCACATTACCTTGAACATATTTTGGGTCCTGAAAGCTTTATTCTTCGCTTTCAAAACCTGTTTTAAAGCATTGTTGGGGGGTGATTCTTGTAGCCATTTTGGAGTACTTTCATGCATAGTTCTCTTTACACAGGTTTAAGAACATCAAGAAGATTATTTTTTGTACTTCTCTAACAAAAAATATTCAGCTTTGGAGCTCTTTTTTGTGCCTCACTAGTAAGTATATATACTTCTTGAATTAGTTGCGGAGGGAGTGGACACCATAAGTTTATGTAGGTTTTTGAGCCTACAGAACACAGTTGACAAAATCTTGGAGGTATTGTTGGCCATTTTTTGGGTATGATTTCATCTTTTTAGTGCCATTTTACTACATATATTGAGCACATACACACTATGTAATATTTTGTGGATACCACTTATGGACGTCCATGTGGTCATTGACATAACAGTTATGTATTTGCACAAAGCCTTTGAAATTGATAAAGAGCATCGTGGTGATGTTTTATTAACTAGGACACACCCAAATGTCAAGGTCCCTTTGGTGATGTAGGTGGAAGGCTTATCAAGCCTCTCCATAAAAGATGTATGCTAGTTGGTCGTAGGTGCTTGATAAGCCTAGTTGGCTTCTTTGGGTTAACTAATTATATGCACTTCAGTGATTCACTATGCAAATTTACATATGCGTACTTGTAGTTTTGTGCGATTTCGACACGTCATATGCTAATTTTGCGGAGGAGACTCTAGCAAAATTTCTCCAAATTTTTGGTTTTTTTCAACTATGCAGTGGTCAATTTACCCTTGATACACATATTGGTGTGAGAACATTTATCATCTTATAATCATTTTGGTTGGTCATTATTGCTCATTACTTCATTTTTCTACAACGACTGCTGAATTTTTTCCCAGAATTTGAAACTTGGTCATCCTTTTTTAGCATTAGTGGTTTTTGGACTCTTCTAGCTTCATTCTATTCAATTCTCTATCATTATGGCATCAAAGATATCAGACTGGTGGATCAGGCTCTAGTGCTAATGTTTTTAGATGGAGCTATAACATGCACGACAAAGAACATTTTGAGATCCAAAAATTTTATGGCACAAACTTTTCTCTATGGAAGAATCATATTCAAGATGTGCTGATCCAGAGGAGCCAATGGAAGCCAATAAATGGAATCTCCAAGAAGCTTGCTGACATGGATGGGGATGATTCGGATGAGTTGGATGAAATGGCTAGGTCTACCATTCGATTACACCTAGCAGATAATATTTACTTTACAATATTGGACTATGAAAGTGTACAAGAGCTTTGGAAGACGTGATGAGAAAGTTATATGACATTTGCATGAAGGACATAGATAGTGTTGATGCTCATCTGAATGAGTTTGATGTTGTATTCTCTCAGTTAGAAGCTCAAAAAATGGAGATGGATAATGAAACGAAAGCAATCTTGGTGTTATGCACCTTGCCATCATCATGAAATACATTTTTCATGGCTATTAGCAATCGAGCACCCAATAGTAAACTAGCCTATGAGGACATATGTGGAGCACTCTTGAGTGAGGGAATTTGTAGAAAATGTATGGTTGGAACTCAGAGTGGAGATGCAAATAATGTTCGTGATTCTTACCAGGTAAAAAAATAGCAATGTGGCAGGAGCAAGAATAAGGAAAATAATGGTCAAAGGAATAAGAGTAGAAGTAACCTAAAAAATAGGGATATCGAATGCCATTATTTTCATAAGGAGACATGAAGAAAGACTACTATGTGTTAAAGAATGCTAAAGGTAAAGGGCAAAATGTTGATGGGCATGCTAAATAGCTACCTACACCATCTACTTCAATTATAAAGATTGAAGAAATCAATGCTATTTCTAATGATGCTGATGTGTTGATACTTGATAGTTCTATGCCTAGTGAGGCTCTTATGGCTAAGTCTCTTTCCCACACGTGGTTGCTACATTCTAGTGCTTCTTTCCATGTGACACCACATAGATAATGGTTCTCTACTTATTCACCCAAGTCTCTTGGTACTGTTAGACTTAGTGACTCTTAGTAGTGTGACATTGTCAGGATTGGAGATGTGGTTGTGGAGTTCATTGATGAATCAAAATTTATTATGCATAATGTACACCAAGTAACTCACTTATCATGCAATTTGATGTCATTTGGTCAACTTGATGACCTTGGTTAGAAGTGGTCTTCTATGCTCAATCCTTTTGCATATCAAAAGGAAACATGGTTATTGCAAAAGGAAGCAAAAGTGGGTCACTTTATCCTTTATTTGTATCACAAAAAGAAAACGTGTTAGTTGCTACTAACCTATGTTATCTTTCTCTGGATTTTCATGTTGTGTGCATTATCAATATGTAAAGAAAACTAGGAATGTGCATAAATTGCACATTGAAGATCTCATTCATACATGTGTGTGTGGTCCTATGCCCAAAAGTTCATTAGGTGGTCCTCTTTACTTTGTCACTTTCATAGATTATTCTACTAGAAACATTTGGGTGTATCCTATCAAATCGAAGGATGAGGTACTCCCTATTTTCAAAAAAATGGTTTGCTTCAGTTGAGACTAAAAAAGGAACTAAGATTAAGTCTTTAAATTAAGATAATGGGTATGAGTATACCTCACATGAGTTCAACCTTTTTTGTCAGTCTAGGGGAGTTCATAGAGAGTTTATTGCTCCTTCTATCCCAATACAAAATGGTGTAGCTAAAAGGATGAATAGAACTATTTAGGATAGAGTACTTTGTATGATGCATCACGTAGAGCTTTCACAAGAAGGCCTATTCAGGAAAAATGGGAATTTCACAGGATTTTGAGACAATTCTTTGTGTCCCAATGTTTTACTTTTTGACTCATTCACATACTAGAACATGTTATTATCTATGGATTGGAGTATATTAAATTGATAATATATTAGTATGAATAATTGTATTTTAAATGGGGTATCAAGGTTGGGCTCAAACTTAAGAAGTTAACATAGAAAGAAATATAAATGGGACTTGAATAATTCCCAAATTTCTTGAATAGGCCTTCAAGGCTTTTGGGTAGCAGGAGTATTCAGTGCAATTCATGTGATTAACCATTCACCTAGTAGTACCAAAGATCTAAAAGTAGCACAATAGTTATGGACATGTAAGCCACCATATTATGCTCATCTTTGAGCGTTTGGGTGTGAAGCATATATACCCAAGAATCTTAGAAAAAAGTTGGACCATAAGTGAAAGAAATGCATCTTTCTTGAATGTTGTCGAGAAGGCCGATTTGGATATCACTTATGGGATTCTAAAACACGATGAGTGATCAGAAGTAGTGATGTCATTTTCAATGATTCTACGATGTATAAACAACCCATTAAGGAGGTTGAAGTGAGAAAAGTGGTGTTTGTGGATACTAGTCCTCTAGTTAGCATGCATAAAAATATTTCACATAGGAATGATCAAGAAGATGTCCGATCAGACCTGCCTACAACCATTGAGATGCTCTACACGTGTCTCACATCAACCTAATAGATATGTTCCAAGTTTTGATTTTGTTATGGGAATAGATGCCATGTGAGCCTGCTTGCTATAAAGAGGCTATGGAGACAAAAAATAATGTCAAGTGGGAGCGTTCCATGAAGAGTGACTTGGATTCTATTCATAAGAATGGTATTTGGGATTTAGTACCTTTGCTAAAGGGTAGGAAAGCTTTACCATGTAAATGGGTACATAAGCTAAAATTTGCATCAAATAATGCTTCTTCAAAGTATAAAGTACGACTAGCGGAAAAGGGTTTTAAGCAACAACATAAGCACATAGATTATACAAAATCTCTAAATGATTGAGAATGTGTAATTAAAAATTCCTAGGCTATGTTAGATGCAAAGATTTGGCATGCACGCTTTGGCCATCTAAATTATGCTAGTTTCCTATGCCTACAAAAATCCAAAATGGTGTCCTCTCTTCGAAAATTTGAGCCACCTTGTAAACATGTTTATGAAGGTTGTATTTTAGGCAAAATGCGGTGTTCCTCCTTCCAAAAGATGGTTTAGTTTGAACTGCTCAGAAATTGTTGCTTGTTCATAGTGATGTCTATGGTCCTATGCAGACAACCTCTTTTGGGAACTACCTTTACTTCATGAATTTTATTGATGATTTTTTCAAGCTTTCATGGGTGTTTCCACTGAAAGAAAAGTCTAATGTGTTTATGTTCTTCAAATAGTTTCTGGTTTTGGTTGAAAGTACGTGAGCATGAAAAATTGGCACCCTTCCTTTTGATCGGGGGGGGGGGGGGGGTACATTACTTCTTATTTTAATGCATTTTTTGGCTTAACATGGGATAAAACATCAATTTAAAGTGCCACATACACCTCAAGAGAATGGAGTTGCTGAAAGGAAGAGCATGTCACTCATGGAGATGAAGAGTTGTATGGTCAAAAGTCAGGCTTTACCACATAGCTTTTAGCTTGAGGCCGTTATGTGTGCAACACATGTACTTAACAAGTGTCCCACCAAAGCATTGCAGCCTATCATTCCATATGAGGCATGGCATGGTTATAAAAATATACAAGAAAAGAGATTCAATTATCATATGTATCAACTCATCAACAATGTGCAGTTATGATGACAAAGGCATTGGATGGAATCAAGTTGAATAGATTCAAATCAATGATTAGATTGCAAGAGAAATTGAAGAATTGGAAACTCAAGCTTCAAGGCTTGAGGGGGGTCTTAATGCAAGAAGCAAGCCTAAGAGCTTTGCTTTAGATCTTGGACTACTCTTGTTATAATACTTCACATATTTGTTGACATGTGAGTGTATGTTTGTAAAATTCAAAGGATAAATCCTTGAACTTATCTTTGTCAAATATAAAAGCTAAAAGTAGAGAGGAATCTCGTGGAGATAGTCAAAATCCATGAATCAACTTGGACTTTAAATTCAAACCACTCCTAAAGTTTAGGTTGATTTTTGGGTGGATGTCTTATCAAAATTCAAATTCAAAATCATTTATAATTTGATCCTCTTCTAATCATGGGGAAGAGAGAGATTTTATGAGAGTTTTAAGCTGAGGTTTTGAGCATACATTGTACTCACCGCACATGAGAGTAGTCTTGCACAAGTTCCTTGTATCATATGTGGAATATCAATACACATTATGATTCATATATCTTGAGTATTCATTCTTTATGTACTGCGACACCGCCTTCAGGTATAGAGTCAACTTGTGTGGTTCCTTTTGTTGATATATTTTGGTAGTGATGTGTGTGGACACACTAGGCCATCGAGGCACTTTTTCGTTATTTAGGAGGTTTTTTCCTCGACTTATTTATATGCCTATAGCCCTAACGGGTCACTTATCCTTGAATATCCTGTTGGTAATAGATTCAGTATTGTGTGTTGTGCTTCAGGCTTCATCTTCTTCCCTGTGTTGCTCAGGTGCTTCCATAGACATCAAACTCGAACACATTTATTTGTCTATGAGTAACCAATTTCCAAACTTTCACTTGAACCACTTATATAGGCTCTTTTTCCCTTAAATATGGAGTTTCATTATCTATGAATGAGTAGATTTCAAGTTATGAGGATTTGAATGAGACTGTGTCTACACTTTATCTTCTTCCTAAAAAATTGGGGTGATCCCCAGAATTATTATACTTATTGCTCCTTGTATATTGAAGCTAAATTCATGAAATGACTTGCGTTAGGTAGGTTTATACTATGATTGGATGTGTGGAAAAGCGACTTGGTCAGTTTGTACCAAGCTTTGAGCTCTAAGCACTCTATTGTGAACTTCACTTCCCAAAATAGAAGGTTTTCCAAGTCTTGTGAAGTACAAGCTCATCTGTTTTGATGCAATCATTTGGCAATGATGTTAAAAAGGACTTAGTGGTTATTTATGAATACTTTGGAAGCTAAGAAACGTTAGTAAACATTCCATAAGCTATCTTGGATGGTGTTGAGAAGGTATTTCTCAACACGCACTCATCTATGTCTATAGCTGATCACCTCTTCACAATAATGTCTAAGGGAAGAGTGTTACGAGTTAAGTTAAAAGTAGCCAAAATTAGAGGGGGGCCACTATGGAAGCCTATCCTCTTGACTTGTAAAGGGGCCATTTTCACTCTTTTGTTATATATATATATATATATATATATATATATATATATATATATATATATATATATATATATATATATATATATATATATATATATATATTCAAATTTTATATCTCCCATTCCTTTCATTTTGTAGCTTTCCTGGTAATCTTATTTATTACAATTGGAAACCCCTTCGTAACTTATAATTACTTGTTTCCATTAGTAGTTTTCTCGATTCTGCGCATTAATTATTATTTATTGTGTTCATAGATGTTGTATACTATTTCCAACGTGATGTAATCATACATAGACATGATTTTGAGGATTCCATCCACATTTTTTTATATCTCTTCTCAAGAACATTGCAACAATAGCAAACATTACATTGTTTGAAGTGACAAGTTCATACCCTTTAATATGTTATTGCATGCAAGTATATAAATGTCAAGCAATGGATACTCCACTCCTTCAAGCCATCCATTACACTTTTAATGTGCCTTTGATTTCAACCATTTGAAAACTCTCCTTCAACGAGAAAGATTAATTGTTTCGATCTCTATTCTACTAGAAAATGAGAAACCAACCAATCAATTCTAGAACAAAGCGAGACCTCAATGATGCCCTTGAAAACCTAGTCATGATTGATCCACCTAACTATTGTAAGCACAACTGGGGGTCTTGGTAACTCTCTTTCCTTACAATACATTACATGGTCCAATTTGACCTTCATCCAACGTGCAAGGTGGGATTCCCATCAATTGGGTACTGCAGGCTTAGCTTCTCCTAATAATGGGGGCCTTACAAAATATGCATTAGTACATACAATCATGACGGGTAGACATTGATCATATACTAACACCCCCATCAATATTTCTGAATGATAAATCAAGTAGTTCTAGGTCTTGTGCCCATGTGTTGAAGATACCTATTGAGCTTCTCTTTTCCAAGTGCTTTAGTGCATATGTCAACACAATTTTCCAATGTTGGGAAATATTCTAGCTCCACAATTTCATCTTCAATTAGCTCATGAACATAATGGTATTGTACTTCTATATGCTTGGTGCAAGCATGAAATACTATGTTCTTTGCAATGGCCAAACAACTTTGATTATCACACTTAAGTATAGTGGCTATTTTTGATGGAAAGCCTAGATCTGAAAGAATTCTTCTTAACCAAACCACCTTATAAGAAGCAAAACAAGTTGCTTTGTAATCTGCTTTAGTAGAGGAGAGTGTGAGAGTTGGTTGTTTCCTACTTACCCAAGAACCTATTCCTCAACCAAGTGAGCAAAAATATCTAGGAACTGATTTTCTACAATCCCAATCTCCAACTCAATCTGAATCAAAATATCCTTGAAGTGTATCACATGTGATATAAAAAATACCAAAGTCCAAGGTTCATGCAATGTACCTTAGAATTCACATTCCAACATTGGAATGAATCTCCTTAGGTTTCTTGGAAAACCTGCTTAACATGCCAATAACATAGCAGATGTCTGGTCTAGTGTTGCATAGAAAAAATAAGACTTCCAACGAGCTTCCTATACTTCTTAGCATCTACATCAGGCATGTTATCATCCATACATAGGTTATGATTTACCTCCATAGGTGTGCTAGTTGGTTTGCAATCCATCATTCCAAATGCCTTTAGAATTTCTTCGATAGACTTTTTTTGTGAGATGAATACACCATCCTTTCTTTGCCATGATTCAATTCTGAGACAAAAATGGAGTAGACATAAGTCTCTCATTTCAAGCTCAGTTCCCAAGCTGATCTGAGTTTGATTGATGAGGTGTTCATGATCTGCTGTAATTATCAGATCATCTACATACACAATGACAACAGCTAGCTTGCTATCCTTTTTCATTAGATATTTTATTGAGAGTGAAGTTTCATATAGACCATGAAAGTAAGTTCTAATGTACTTATTTTTGCATGATAATACATGCACATGTAATCTGCCCCTAAGATTGCAAAGGGGCTTGATTATCAATGGTTTCTAGTAGACCATAAAAACTCCATGTTTCCACTATTTAGAGACATGGATTCAATCTTAGACTTTGATCTTTTTTCTTCACTTGGAGTCATTCTCACATGCTTTACGAGACATCCAAAATCAAATTGAATTGTGGCACTCTCATCCTATGTTCTTCCCATTAGGGTTCCCAACTTGAGCATATTGTCCCAATTCATAAAACTTGAACAAAAATATCCTATCTTCAAGACTCCCAAAAAGGCCATTTAGGGTGGGTTCATAGAGGTCTCCTAGAAATGTATGGATTTTCACTCTCGTTCTAAGTGGAAAAAACCAAATTCTTTTAGTGTTACCATCTATACATTCCCATAAGATGAGAGCATTACATGATTTGTCCACGATTCTAGAGGTATGACAGTTTGGTAGTCAATCGATACGGAATCACGGTGTTGTCTCTCGAATCTCAAAGGAAGTCCCGAGGTATGACAGTTCAATACTCAACTTCTCCACAATTATAGTGAACATAAAATCGATGGTATTAATTACAACTAGTGTAAATTTAAGATCACTTCTATCCTTGAATCTTATGAGATTCTTGAGACTATACTTGGGACTCATTGTGAGCCCCAAGAAACACGTGACTCAAATGATCCTGAACAAATGATTCCTCTCAATGCTGATCTTTTATGTGCTTGGAAGCATAGGAATCCAGATGCACTTTGTACTCTTGCTACAAGTACTTCTGATATTGTTCTGACTCTTATCCAACACACCACAAAGGCGTGTGAGGATTGGAACATATTGAGAAGTGAATATGAAACTTGGAATCAGACACGGATTCAAAACTTGGTGAATCTGCTAGCACCAGAGAGGTTTGCTGAAGGGGAGACTGCGGATGTGTTCATCACTCACATATACAATCTACGGGATCAAATGGTGGGAGCAGGTGTACCAAAATCAAGTGAGGAGCTAGCTGGACATTGTCTCTAAATTTTTCCATCAAACTTTGATGGTTGGGTAACTGCCCTTGATACCCAGATTAGACCACAACCACAAACCTTCAAAGAACTCAGTGCTTCACACATGGAGGAGTTGTGGCTCAAGACAAGGAACGATAGCAATAAAGGAGAAGTTGCATTAATGATAAATGCCAAAGATACCAAAATTGATTCTTTGAAAGATGGATAAAAAAAAAAAGACGAAAGACAAGAAGAAGTTCAAGGGAGAGTGTTTCCATTGTAAGAAGAAAGGCCACAAAATTCAAGACTATCAAATTAAGAAGGTAGAGAGAAAGAGTGGCTCTTCAGAAAATGGCAAGGGTAAGGAGGTTGCTAACACTGTCAAAACTGAGCTTGAATTGTTTGTTATGATAGAGGAAACATGTTCCTCAACTAAAGATTCAACTAGAGATGACTCATGGGTATGGGATAGTGGTGCATCTCGTCACATGACAAGCAAAAAAGACCTTTATAGCTCCCTATGGCCGCTAGAGGAACCCATCATAGTAAAGGTAGGAAACAATGCAAGATGTCCTACTAAAGGCAAAGGTATGGTGTCTTTCATTAACCATAATGGGGACATTGGAAAGCTTTCGGAGGTGTTGTATGTTCCACAAATAAAAAAAAATCTAATTTCGATAGCTTCTAGAACTGATCAAGGTCATTAGGTGTCTTTCAGCAAGATAGGAGTTGGGATTTTAGACCGGAACAACAATGTTGTCAGGATTGGAATAAGGAGGAACAACCTGTATGACTTGTCTACTCTTATAGCCACAATAAGTGCGAGCATAAGTAAGCTTTCGCATAAGAGGCTAGGCCACATAGGGAACCTGGTACTGATCAAGATGCATCGAAAAGGTATCATTGCTCACCTCCCTCCAATTGGAGAGATGAAAGAACCATGTTAGCTTGCATGATGGGCAAACACTAGAGGAACGCATTTCCACAAGTAAGCAAGAATAGAGCAAGTGGTCCTCTTGCATTGTTGCATATTGGCTTGTGCAGAAAAATGCCTACACAAGCCTTGGGATTATCTTTCTTCTTCATGTTACTCGTCGAGGACTACAACACGAAGATGTGGGTCTACTTTATTCGTGATAAAGCTCAAGATTTTGGTAAGTTTAAAGAATGGCTTTAACTTGTTGACACTGAAAAAGGGAAAAAGATGAAGAAGTTTAGGAATGATGGTGGTGGTGAGTTCACATCAACAGAATTTGATGATTTCTATAAGGGAAAATGAATCAAGCATGAACTCACAATGGTGCATAACTCTCAATAGAATAGTGTTGTTCCACACCGGAATCAAACCATCATGGAAATGGCAGGGTGCATGTTGCAAGGGAAAAGGAATGCCTAATTATCTTAGGGCACAGGTGGTAAACATGGTTGGTTACATCCTAAATTGTAGTTACACTAAGGAACTTGATGGAAAGACTCCATAAGAAGCCTACACTAGAAGAAAGCCTTCTGTTTTCCATTTCAAAGTGTTTTTGAGTGAGTTTTATGTACACATTCGAGATAAAGAGGGAAACAAGTTTCAACCAAAAAGCACCAAATGTATCTTCTTAGGGTACAACCAAAAAAAGGAAACTTACAAGTTTTATAGAGGCAAAGATGATCATAGTGAGTTGTAATGTGGTGTTCAAGAAGGAGGAGCCACATGTGGTGGAAGAAGCAAAGAAAGCTTCCTCTTCATCAACAGATGAAGAAGTAATCCACTATTAACTTGGCCCAAGAGCTAGCCCTGATATGGAGGAGAAGGAAGCATCATCCTCAGATGAAGAGACTAAAAGTCACCAATCTACTATCAGTCAAGTGGAAAAGCCATTTCCATGGTGGGTGAGGTATCTCTATAATTTTGAAAATCCTATCCCATAGTTAATTGAATAGATTGCGAATGGTCTAAGGCGGTCGCAAAGAATAGAGGAAGAGAGACGGGTAGAGGTCATATTGTAAACTCGGCATTGATGGCTAAGATTATCGACAAACAAGCAAAGGAGTTGAGAAGTGTGGAAGATGCACTCTGAAATCCAAACTGGATAATTGCTATGCAAATAGAATACAACAATATAATGAAGAGTGGAACTTGGGAGCTAGTGGAGCAACCTCCAAAGCGGAAGGTCATCGGCACCAAGTGGATCTAGAAGATAAAATACAAGGCTCATGGTACTTTGGAAGAGTAGAAAGCTAGACTTGTTGCATAGGGCTATTCCCAAGTCAAAGGCAAAAACTTCGGTGAATCATTTCCTTCGATAGCAAGGATGACTACTATTCGGCTAGTACTAGTTGTGGCTGCACATAAACAATGGGCAGTATACAAAATGGATGTCAAATCAGAATTCTTGAATGGAGTCTCAAGGAGGAGATGTATGTGCCTCGGTCACTAGGGTTGAGACTTCGCATTTAGAGAACAAAGTATGTAAGTGGAAAGGGCATTGTATGGGCTGAAACAAGCGTGGAGCTGAGCTATTGTCGAATAGATTAAAATGGAGTAGACATTTTCATCAAGGATCTAGGGAGAGAGCATCTTCATCAACATCTTCTAAAGCTTGGCATTGGACCAAGAAGGTAGTTCACTGCAAGTGGACATTGAGGGGGGGTGTTAGATATACTCAATACTCCACCCACATGTGACCACAAATGATCCATGGTACTCTAAGTTGTACGGCCCACACTATGAGGAGGAGCCATTATGAGAGTCTAGACATTTGTGATGAGCTCTACTTGAGACCGGCAAAAGTTCTAGAAGATCTATGTGAGTCTAGTATGAAGGCTAGCTAGGGCATATACTTTAGTCACATTAAAATTTAGGAGTTATGACAGTTTGGTAGTCAACCAATCCAGAATTACGATGATTTGTCCAAGATTTTAGAGGTATGAAAGTTTGGTAGTCAACCAATCTAGAATCATAGTGATGTATTTGGAATCCCATAGGAAGTCTGGAGTTATGACAATTCAATAGTCAAACTGTTCGAAATTACAGTGACGAATTCAACAAACAACTAATCCGAACCTATGATGACTAGTTCAATAGTCAACCAGTCCCGAACTATGGTGATGAGTTCGATAGTCGGGATATGTTTGGTGTCTAGTCCAGAATTACAATGGTTTGTCTAGAACTATGGAGGTCCAATTCGATGGGTGTCCATTCTAGTGGGTATTCAACCCAATGGTTTACTCAATCCGATAATTACATAATTTGGGATGTTCCAAAATTCCAAATTATCCTAACGATTATGCCTAAAACATGGCAACTAGTGATCGTGGAGATCTTGCCTAAATCAGAGGAGTAGGGAGGCCTAGTTACTGAGATAAAATCACGGTTATGCACACCATAAAGCCCGTCATCTAGAGTGTGTCTATATTGCCATTGAAGCTCCATAGTGGGAGTGCATTGGTGGACTGTATCATCTTTGTATATACATTACTGTTGGCAATTAGAGAATTTGAGTTCTTAATCTCTCTATGTGAGTACATTTTTGTTAGTGTTTTTTGCACCTCACTACTCTACCTGATGATCCAATTCTGCTACGTTATTAGTCTTGATCATTATTTTCTAACACTCTGTGAATTTAAACAAAACATGATAAAAAATTATGTTATGAAAATTTCACCAATGGTTATCTTATAATTTGGTGATGTGGAACCCGATACATTCTTGAGGTGGGTTGCAGAGGTCAGAACAAAATCACTCAAACTATATCATGACTTGGCAACCTCAAAAACTACAGTACCTCTACCCTAGATGAACAGAGGCAGCCAAGTGTACAAGAATGATTGGAAGACAAGGAACATTAAACTCTATCTCTGCTTGAGGTGGATCCTGACTTATTGATTCTTACCTTCCTTTAATTTTACTTTAGCCTCTATCGACCTAAATGCTCAATTAGACCCTTCTTTAACAAACTCTACATTCATTGATCAAGCCTTTGAAGAATGTTCCACACCAATAGATCCACTCCTGATCTATCTCAAACAGCCCATTGTGCTCATAAAATATTTCTTGAATGCATTCGTCTCTTGAGGTGACGCACACACTCTCATACTCTTTATAACACCTCTCACTCTACTTGCGCAAACCCGCTTTCCATATTGCACTAGCACTTTCTCAAGTTATAGAAATTCACTCCGCAAAATATCTCATTGACACTCTTCCAACCTAATCACATTGTACGAGGAACTTCCTTTGATGTCATTACACTCATATGCTTACCTCACCTTGTTTTTCACTTGGTACACATGTGAGTATCTTAAAGACTAGTTTGGGCATCTTCACAACATTCTTCCACCTTTTTGGCATCCCTCTAATTGACTTCTCCTCTAGAAGTGAATGTGTGATGCTTTGATCTTACTATACAACAAATTGGCATACTTGCAAGGAAGTGTTTCTTCTATTTGGCTTTTCGATGATGTAAACTTCGTGTCCTAGTCACTAACATACTCCTGATATCTTGGCTGTTTTGACATTTTTTGTTTCAAAACAGGACCCTCTCTCTAGAGTGCACCACCCTCACCCTACGTTCTTTTCCTACTCTCACTTAAATCTTTGGTCCTTGAAACCACGTACCTACTGAAGCATCCTTTCCAGTAGCATCATCTACTCATTTCTAATTCTAGTTCTATGTCTTTCCAACTTCTTGGAGTGGAAATAATCTCTTCATCACCATCATTATTGATTCCAACTTTTCACAATAACCCAATCAGTCACCTCCTTCCTTAATCATGTCATCTCCTTGTTCACATTCTTGAATCATCCTCTACCATCGCTTGATATCATCCTCTACCATCGCTCTCTCTTTATCAATTCAAAACTTTTCTACACTTGATATCTGTTATCCCCTGTTCTCAAACTCACATCTCTCTCCCCAACCTCCTCCTCAGATCATCATGATTCACCACATAGCACCTCTAACTCTTCCTATATCATGTCTCCTCCGACACGCTCGCTTCTTTTGGAATCTCTGCAGGGAAGTCGTAGGCCCATTGCCGACTGTGGATTGACTACGTCAGAGACCCCTCGATCTTACCGGTTGCCGCGCCCATCTTGACATGGATGATGCATTCGCCCTCCGTTCCGATTGCAGAGACGCAGCTCCTTGTCGATGCCATAGCAGTGGACGCTCCTCGACGTAGGCTATTGTTAAAGGTGTAGACAAAACATGCTTGCCTTCCTATAGACACTCCGCAACATGGACCTAGAAGCAGGCCATGATCTGCGCTGGCTTTTGGTCGGGCGGAGAGAGAGAGAGAAGAGAAGAGAAGAAGAAGAGGAAACAAGAAGATCACCTCACCTGCAGGCTGCAGCTGCAAGGCTGCCTGCAAATGATGAAACTCTGAGTATCCGACGTCATGGCGGACCATGGTCAGCGGCTGTCTCCTTATTGGAGACATAGCAAGCCTCTCTCATTGATTTTGGCATGTCTGGAGCAGCAAAGTTCCGGATTCCCCGCATGGGATGTCTGTTTGCTTCCATTCACAGCTCGACCTTCGCAACCATGGAACTCGGGATTCGGCAAGCTATGCCGTCATGTGAGATGTGCTCGTGCATCTCACGATTCTCACCGTCCTCCCGCGGGGCTTTGGGAATGCCATGTGCCTGCCCATTGTACCATGATCAGGTTGGCGTGGGCTATCGCAACTGTAGCTCATGTGTAGACGAAATGATGAAAGTGGCGGACATTCGACGACCTCATAACAAGAGGTGAACCTCCTATCGACATATCCATGGCTGCTATTGGCAACGAAGTCTAAATGCTCTGTTATATAGGTTCTGTGATTCTATGTTACACTCTTCATTGTGTAATTCCCTTCTTAGATCTTCATTGTTCCTCTTTCATGCATAGCACCACTTCCATATATGAGATGTTATGCCCACTAGGTATTTGATGAATATCTCCTCACAAATGCCAATTATGAAAGTCAATTGTTGGATATATTTCTCCTAAAATATGCAAAGGAATGGCCAGAGACATTCCACGGACAAGATAAACTGATAACCATATTCAATTAATGTTAAATTACCTGAAATTTGTATACAATCGAGGTCTAACTGTATATTTACTCATATCTAAATGTATAAAATGGAGGACTAACTGTATATTTACGTGAAATGAAATGGTGATCTTCTTTTACACAATAACGAAGTAGGGGATATGTTTAAGGTAGAGGGTGCTTAATCAGTACCCAAATCTAGGAGTGCCATTAGATAAAATTGAGGAGAGTTCTTGATAATACACTCACAAATCCATAAACACATGACATAGAATAAATTAACACGTGTTAAAGAGTAAATTAACTACATCGTAGAGTCTAGGATCTATCTATCAATATGTGAAGTGCACTTGTTGGTATTTAATCAAAATAATTGGTTTCATATATTAGAACTTGGTTGTGCTCACACTACAACATATGAGCGGCATACCGACGTTGCTTATACTGAGTGTCACTCTCGGCGTCAGTATAAACATTCGAAAAATGCACTTAAGCATACCGACGGTCACTTGACCATCGGAATGACCATTTAAAATAGATCCTCGAGATGTTTCATGACCGCTGGTATAGGCCTCACTATATGCGCCAGTATAAGCATCGATAATTCACAGGAAATTACCGATGCATATATCGAGGCCGCATTTTAAACATACTGGGAACTCGAGAGCAAAAATCAACATTTTGCGCGTGTTTTACACTGAGTACTGCTTGTTTCTGTGGAACTTGCACACATGAACCAAATTGTGAGCTGCATTGTCTTGTGCACACACCCACAAAGATCTCTCTTTCTACCCACACACACACTCTCTCTCTCTCTTTGAATCTTGTATCTTGGTAAGTGGTGTGTGTACTCTTACCCTTTGTCTTTCTCTATGCTTTATGTTGTATATTTTTTCTTCTCTTTGATTTTACAGAAGTTTTTTGGCATCGATTATTTGTACGATAGAGGACATACATTACGCTTTGACGACAACGATCCACAAGAGGGACATACCTGTAAGTGATTGATTTATTCTCTATTGATAGAGAGAGAGAGAGAAAGAGAGAGAGATAGAGAGAGGAAGATACTAGAGAAAGAAACAAAGAGAGATGAAAGAGAGAAAAATTGAGAAAGAGATGAAAAAGAGAAAGATAGAGCGAGAGAGATAAATAGAGAGAGATAAAGAAATACATACACACACATACATACATGCATATACACACACACATATACACACATGCATACACATACATATGCATACACATACATATGCATACATACATACACACATATACACAGATGCATGCATACATACACACACATGTACACACATGCATATATACACACACACCCATACATGCACACACACATGTAGACACATGCATATATACACACACACATATACACACGTGCATACATACACACACATATACACACACACATATACACACACATACATACACACACATATACACACATGCATACATACACACACATACACATATACACACATGCATACATACACACACACATACATAAACACACATACATGTACAAACATGCATACATACACACACACACATGTACGCACATGCATACATACAAACACATATACACACATATATACACACACAAACACACATGCATACATACACACATGCATACATACACAGACACTCATGTACACACATGCGTACATACACAGACACATATACACATGCATACATGCATACACATATACACACACACATACATACACACACATACACATATACACATGCATACATACACACACATACATACACACATGCATACACACACACACATGTACACACATGCATACATACACACACATGCATACATATACATATGCATACATACATAAACACATAAACACACATGCAAATTAGATATATAAAAATAGGATTAGGGTTTTTATGTTGTTTACACATCCATACACGTGAATACATACACACACACACATATATACACATGCATATATACACACACACATATAGGATTTTATTATAGATAAATAAATATGAAAATAGCTAGTGTTTTAATTAAATATATATAATTAAATATATAAAATTCGGATTTTAAGTTTTTTCCACGTCAAATATATAAAAATAGGATTAGGGTTTTTAGGCTATTTACACATGCATACACATATACTCATACACATATATATATACACATATACATATACACATATGTATACACATACACATATATATACACATGCATACACACATATGATTGTTTTAGGTCTAGGTCTTTACGATTAGGGTTTTAAGGTTTTTACACATGCATAACATATACACACACATACACATACACATATAATACATATATACATGTTTATACACATACATACACACATATAAAAATTTTAGGTCTAGGTCTTCAAGATTAGCGTTTTAGAGTTTTTACATACATATAACTCAATTAAATTTATATAAGGAAAAAATAAAGAAAAAATAAAGAAAAAATCTGAATATATAAATAAATATATAGACATATATAAAAAATATAAGGATAACTGTATAGATAAATAAATATTAAAAGAGCTAGTGTTTAAAAAAAATAAATTAAATATATATAATTAAATATATTAAAATAGGATTTGTAGGTTTTTTATCAAATTATATATATATATATATATATATATATATATATATATATATATATATATATATATATATATATATATATATATATATATATATATATATATATATATATATATATATATATACATACACATACACATATATATACACATGCATACACATATATACATGTTTTAGGTCTAGGTCTTACGATTAGGGTTTTAGGATCTTTACACATGCATAACATATATACACACATACACATACACATATAATACATACATACATGTATATAAACATGCATACACAAATATACATATTTTAGGTCTACGTCTTTAGGATTAGGGTTTTAGGGTTTTTACATACATATAATTCAATTAAAATTATATAAGGAAAAAATAAAGAAACAATTAAGAAAAAAAATTTGAATATATATATATATATATATATATATATATATATATATATATATATATATATATATATATATATATATATATATATATATATATATATATATATATATATATATATATATATATATATATATATATATAATAGGATAATTATATAGATAAATAAATATGAAAAGAGCTAGTGTTTTAAATAAATTCATTAAATATATATAATTAAATATATAAAAATAGGATTTTAAGGTTTTTTATGAGATTAAATATATATATACACACATACACATACACACATATATATACACATGCGTGCACACATATACATGTTTTAGGTCTAGGTTTTTACGATTAGGATTTTAGGGTTTTTACACATGCATAACATATATACACACATACACATACACATATAATACATATATACATGTATATACACATGCATACACAAATATATGTATTTTAGGTCTAGGCCTTTAAGATTAGGGTTTTAAGGTTTTTACATACATATAATTCAATCAAATTTATATAAGGAAAAAATAAAGAAACAATTAAGAATAAAATCTGAATATATAAATAAGTATATATATAAAAAATAGGATAATTTTATAGATAAATAAATATAAAAAGAGCTCGTTTTTTAAATAAATTAATTAAATATATATAATTAAATATATAAAAATAGGATTTTAAGATTTTTATCAAATTAAATATATATAATTAATATATAATAATAAGATTTTAACATTTTTATATCAAATTAAATATATGTAATTAATGATATGAAAAATAGAGTTTTAGATAAATATTAACATATATAAACATATATTTATAAAAATGAAGAAAAAAACAATATATAATCAAGTATATATAAAAACTAGGATTAGGGTTTTTAAGCTATTTATACATGCATACACACATATACACATATATAATACATACATACACACACACACACACACACACACACACATATATATATATATATATATATATATATATATATATATATATATATATATATATATATATATATATATATATATATATATATATATATATATATATATATATATATATATATATATATATATATATAGATATATATATATATATATAATAGCATTAGGGTTTTAGGGTTTTTAGGCTTTTTATGATATATAGAAAATAGGTCTTTAGGATTCTTAATATATATATAAAGTACGATTTCAGGATCTTAACATATTACAAACACACACACTCACATACATATACACATGCATATACACATATACATGTTTTAGGTCTATGCCACTAGGATTAGGGTTTTAGGTTTTTTTAGGTCTTTAGGTCTTAATGTTTTAGTATGAATAAGAAGAAAACTAGAATATATAAGTCTATATATGTTTCACGTTTAAGCCTTTAGGATTATGGTTTTTAGGTTTAATAAAAAAATCAAATGTTCTTAAATGTCCATATTGTGTGAGGTGGCTAGTTTGGATCTGGAGGAGAGAAACGGCATGTCCTTGCACTGTGTGCAAGAATAAAATTTATAAAAAATGATAGATTTGTATTGTACATGTTAGAGAGTATGGATCCTTTGATAAAAGTTGACTACAAAACCTATGCTTCCATTTGCATGGTCCCCCAGGTGAGCAGATGGACCCGAACGACATTGCGTCCATAACCTCTCATGGACAAAAGAGAACAAAAAAGGAGTTAGAAGTACAAAGTACTAATAGCATTGCATGGAATGAACACATGGAAGAAATGCTCGAAGCATTTTATGAGATGGACGAAGATCATGATGGTGGAGAAGATGTCATGAGTTTCATGGACACAACAGAATTCCCACGATGAAAAGCCGATGAAGAATACGAAAACATGCAAGACATTGGTCTACAGAGACCATTCCATGTGTGTGTGGGACGAGGGCTAGTTAGCCAAGGTCCTAAGCTCGGGGGTATATCCTAAGGTATTTGATGGTGAGTGGGAATGAGTGTTGCATGTTGGCCACATGGCGATGGTAGATCATTCCAGATCACTACTATTTTAGATACAAAAGGATATAAATGGATGGGAGGAGAGTGGCACACACATCATTCACATGTTTCTTTTGAGGAGAGCCCCACACTAGGCATAGACTTCCCTTGGTTTTGTGTGGTCAAAGATGCAAAAATCACCTAGAACCCGTTGTTTTAGATTTGTGAATGGTTCTGGAATGCTTCAAAATCAATGCGAGCCCTTAGATTTGTTCAATGATCCAAGGGATAAGGTGGAAAAGCAAAAGTCAAAGTGCCATTCAACCTGGGCCCTTGGATTGCTCTTCATATCAATGGTTGAGATTGGATTCAACTTGAAAAATGCGCCATCAATTCTCCACCCTTGGATTGAGCTTGAGATTGGATGCATATGCTTGAAACCAAGCAAGATTGGGTGCCTAAAATTTCGAGCATTGGATGCACACATGATCTAATGGCTGAGAATGAGGCCCCAAAAGCAAAAGGTGTCTTTTAGCCTCCACCATCTGATTTCAACCTCATCTGATAGCTCATGGCAACTCCGAATTTGAGATCAATCTAAAGTGCGCTATGCCCTTGGATTTCTCTTGATCTAAGGGCCAACAAATGTGCAGAGAGCATCCAAAAAAGAGCTTGAGCTTCCTCCCATCATCATTACATTGTCAGATATTCTTTTGCTAGAGTCACATCTAAGTAAATATGGGCCATTGATTTCATGCATCCAACCGCCTAAATTTGCTCATCTTGAAAATTCAAAAATCACCTTTTTGTGAAGTATTACTTTATTTGAAAATACTACTAGTGGTTTTGCAAGGTCCCTTAATCTCCTAGATTAAGCTTTTTCATCCAATTCTTTACAAGGCCCATGCAGGGCTCATTTTTTTCCCCTAATGTAATTGCCTGAAATGATGATGCACTTCTCAAACAAATGAAAGATGCCTTGAGTTCAGAATTTCAAATGACGGATTTGGGGTTAATGCATTATTGCTTAGGTCTTCGTCCCACAAGAACTAGGGTAGATCTTTATCTCATAGCAAAAGTATGCGAGGCAAGTGTTGAAGGTATTTGACATGGAGGATTGCAATGAAATCTCTACACCAATGGAATTCAACACAAAAATATCTATTGAAGATACTTCATCTCTAGAGGAAATTATAAGATATAGGAGATTAGTCAAAAGTTTCATTTACGTGTGTAATGGCACACTAGATATCTCTTATGGTGTTGGCATAGTAAGCAGGCTCTCTTATAAGTTATGTATAACTCATTCGAAGGCATGCATGTGGATACTCAATTATGTCAAAGGAACCATTGAGTATGGTATTATTTAAACTGAAGGGTCATCTTAGAGTGGATACTATGACTCCGCTTGGGCAAGGGATATTGATTCCAAAAAATTAGTTTCTGTATATTACTTCTCTTTAGGTTCAAGGATTGTTTCTTGGATCAATAGGAAGCCACTCATGGTAGCACCATCTTCTACCTAAGCTGAGTACAAAGCAACATGTTTTGCTGCATGTGAAGTAGTACGGTTGAGAAGGGTCCTATCACATATAGGATTTCAAGGATAGGAGGCTACAAGTTTTAGATGTGACAACTAGATTTGCATAGCCATCACCAAGAATCCTATTTGTCATGCATGTAATAAGCACATTGAAATCCAGTACCACTATGTGCAAGAGTTGATGGAGGATGGAATTGTAGAGCTGAGCTATTGTTGAGTAGATTAAAATGGAGTATACATTTTCACTAAGGCTCTAGGGAGAGAGCAACTTCATCAACATCTTCCAAAGCCTCGCATTGGACCAAGAAGGTAGTTCACCGCAGGTGGACATTGAGAGGGGGGTGTTAGAAATACTCAATACTCCATCCGCATGTGACCACAAATGATCCATGGTACGCTAACTTGTATGGGCCCCACTATGAGGAGAAGCCATTATGAGAGTCTCGAAATTTGTGATGAGGTCTACTTTTGACCAGCAAAAGTTCTAGATGATCTATGTGAGTCTAGCCAGAAGGCTAGCAAGAGCATATACTTTAGTCACATCGGAATTTAAGAGGTATGACACTTTGGTAGTCAACCAATCCAAAATTACGATGATTTGTTCAAGATTGTGGAGGTATGAAAGTTTGGTAGTCAACCAATCTAGAATCACGCTGATGTGTCTGGAATCCTGGAGGATGTCTAGTCAGAAGGCTCACGAGAGCATATACTTTAGTCACATCGGAATTTAAGAGGTATGACAGTTCGGTAGTCAACCAATCCAAAATTACGATGATTTGTCCAAGATTGTGGAGTTATGAAAGTTTGGTAGTCAACCAATCTAGAATCATGCTGATTTGTCCAAGATGATCTATGTGAGTCTAGGCAGAAGACTAGCGAGAGCATATACTTTAGTCACATTGGAATTTAAGAGGTATGACAGTTCAGTAGTCAACCAATCCAAAATTACGATGATTTTTCCAACATTGTGGAGGTATGAAAGTTTGGTAGTCAACCAATCTAGAATCATGCTGATGTGTCTGGAATCGTGGAGGATGTCTTGAGTTATGAGAGTTCAATAGTCAACCTGTTTGGAATTATGTTTTTCTTAATAGAAGGATGTTCGGCCTTAGCCCACTCTCCCCGACTTGTATTAAATAAAGGAAAAGAAAAGTACAAGTGAAGGGGACTAGTGGCCATGCCGATTCCCACAGGGGGGGAAGATCTTACAAAGATTAGATGGCATTACAAAGAAGGTTAATCACCCTCTCTTCACCTCGTGAGGGGCCCACTAGGGTTTAAGCTTGTTAATCAAAAGGAGCACTTGATGATGCCTAAAGGGGGGGGGGGTATTTCTTGTAGTTTGGAATTATGTTGGAGCAAGACAATTATCCATTAATGATTACATGAAGCTTAGGAGTGAAGAAATGAAGAAAAGGTTGAAGCTTGAAGTATGAAGTGAAGTTGAGGTTTAGGAAGAGATGATGTTTATACACATGTACATTAATCTCATAAATACTTCACATTTACGAAGTAGTGTCAAATCCACACTCATATGTATATATACACTTGTATATGGATGTGATACATATGAAATATGAAGAATAGATGAGAAATAGATGATCAAATCACAAATTGAGTGTGTGATACCCATTAGATGTACTTCTTATCAGAATAGAAGAAGTTTTTCAACAAGTTGCACCTCGATGTTTTTCTTCTCTCTCCTTATGTGCTTAATCATTTGAGTAATCCTTTTTTGTGTGCCTAAGCCCATAGTTAATGCATCTATGGTCAAGTTTTGAGAGTACAATTGTAATTAGGCTAAGATAATGTTCTATAGCAACATCTATATGTGTAAGAGGTGATGCATGAGTTTTGAAATAGGCATAATCTCGATGGTCAAAGATTTGCTCAGATCTAAGTCAATAGTGTAAATTTTTCCACAAATGAGCATTCAAAATTTAAGTTGGAAGGTAAGCAACCTATATCTAAAAGCATTTGATTAAATGGGTCTAGATTGTGAGAACCATGTCTCTAAAGTTGCATATGTAAAAGTCGCTTGCAGAGAAAGCCGGTTTCAAATATAGGTTTACTTATTGAAGTAAATATGAAGTTGTGCAAGTGTTTTTGAAGAATTTTCACTTGGAATAGATGTGCAACCATTAGAAGAGTGTTGTGTCAAAGTTTCATAGAAAACGTTAGTCATCGCATAAGTCAATGAGTGAGTTTTGTGAAGTAGACTTTCTTGAGTATAGTCATAGTTCATAGAAGTGTTGATTGTTCATAATTCAACAAAGTTTTCCAAAAATTGAAGAGGGTTTTGAGTTATACTTGATATAGAGGTGTTCTAAATTCTTGTATAGCATGTCTTATGGAGATTAATAATCTCTATCAGTGGTATTAGATCAAATTCTATCAAAGTTGAGGGAAAGGAAGACCCGGACTATTGCAGACATACAAAATTCAACATTTGGAGATTCAAAAGGAAAAAGTGTGAAGGGAAAGCTAAAGGAAGACGCAAGAGAACAATCAAAAGGATCAAAAGGAGGAAATTTCAAAGCAAAGGTATAATCATTACTCATAAGGTTGAAGATTTGTTAGTAGAGATGAAGAAAGAATGGAAAGTATTGGATAGAGAGAACTATCCAGCTTGGTCTATGAGGATGGAAGCTCATCTTATGAGAAAAGATTTGACGGGATACATTACAAGAGAAGAAGAGAAGCCAAAATTTAAAGATCCTAGTGTTCCAACTAGGGAGGAGCTTGCAGATTTGAAGGTTTGGATGAAGAAGGATGCTCAAACAAGGAGCATTACCTATATGTTAGTGAATTATTCTTGCCTCCACACATCATAGGACTTGAAAGTGCGTGATATATGGAATGCTTTGGAGGAGAATTTTCAAAATACAACCAAATCATGAAAGGCATCACTATGGGCTGAATTTATCACATTTAAGAAGAAAGCCTCACAATCAACATCTGATTATATGACAAAGATGAAAGACATTGCTGATTTAGGTGCAGTTGATGAAGACATTGAAGAAGATAAATTGGTAAGACAAATTCTCAGAGGTCTAAGAGGAGATGAGAAGTGGAAGCCTTTCATATTTTCAACTAAATTTTCATTAAAGCATTTCACTCTTGATTTGAATCAACTATTAGGACATATGCTACCTTTTGAGCATGATATCAAAGGAGATGTTGATAAGAGTGCAGCTCAAGCAATGTATTCCAAGGATAAGAATAAGGCTAGCAAAGGAAAGCAATAATCAATTCAAGATGAAGGTACTCCAAGTCAAGCAAACTTCCTAAGAGGAAGAGGAAGTGGCAGAAGTAGAGGATGAGGTAGAAACAACAAGGATAATGTCAAAGCTTGTTGAATATGTGGTAAAACTAATCATCTAGCTCATGAATGTTGGCATAATAATCAAAGTGTAAGCAGCTTTTATCAGAATTATAATCAAAGAGGCAGAGGTGGAAGAAATCAGAGAGGAAGCTTCAAAGGTAGAGGTAGTAGAGGCTTCTTTGGAAAGACTGGTGGAAGAAACTTTCAAGGCCAATCTTACAGCAATACCTACTACAATTATGCATCAGATCAAAAGATTCAACACTAATCATGAATGCAACATGTGAAGTCCCAAGCAAAGATCAAAGAGTGTTTTATGTTGATTCAGGATGTAGCAATCATCTGAGTGGTAATATTTCTTTAATAATTGATTTGGAGAATAAAGTAATTGATCATACAATTCAAATGGGTGATAATACAAAGCACAAGGTGAGTTCTATTGGATCAGTGAAGGCCAAAGATGGAGGTACTCTTTTGAGTAAGTTTTTGTATGTTCCTACAATTCCAAAGAATTTGATTAGTGTAGGAAAAATTGTAGAAAAAGGATATGAGGTGAGGTTCACTAATGATGGAGTTTATGTTGAAGACCCTAACCAAGGGTATAAGAAAATTGTTACAAGAAAGAAGGAAGGCTTTTCACATGGAAGGTACAAGGTAATGGTAGACATGCATTGTTCACATATGGAGATCAAAAGATATCTGAGTTGGATCTTTGGCACAAAAGGCTTGAACACTTCAATGAAAGAGGTATTAAAGAAATGATTAACAATGGTTCAGTACTTGGATCACCTAATGTTGCAGGTCAAGACATGACAACTAGGTAAGGCTCATAAGCAATCATATAACAAACAAGGTTTCATGTATTCAAAAAGACTTGAATTGGTGCATACAGATGTGTGGGGTCCTTCAAAGTACTTTAGCATATATGGTTCAAGATATTACATCATTTATGTTGATGATGCTACCAGGTGGATCACTATTTATGTGATCAAAGATAAGTCTGAAGTGTTTAGCACATTTAAGCACTATCATGTATATGTAGAAAGGGTTACAAGACCAAAATTGAAGAGATTGAGGTTTGATGGAGGGGGAGAGTATTTCTCAAATGAATTCAGTGATTATTTGCGGAATGCAAGTATAAAGAGAGATGTTACTTGCAAGAACTCTCCTCAACAAAATGGTGTAGCAAAAAGGAGATAAGTTTGTTGGTACAGAGCAATCAACAATTGAAGTTTTGGAAGTCAAAGAATGAAGATAAGATCAAGTTATGAAGCATGGAAGAAGTTTACATTCAAGAGTTGAAAGATATGTACACATATGTACATTAGTTCAGATATAGGTCACTTATATTTTTTAATAGTCATAAGCTTGTAAATTTTTGTCTATATATATACTTGGAAAATGTCGGGACAAGTATGAGAGAATGTAGAGCATGAGAATTGAGAAGAATCAGAATTCTTTAGACACTTATGAAGAGATTAGAATAGCTCTCTCATCCAGATGTAATTTCTGTCAGAAATAAAGAGAAGTTGCGCCCGATATTTCTGTGCATTCTCCATCTGTGCTTGATCATTTCAAGAATCTTTTTGTAGATGTCTAAGTTCATAGTTAATGAGTCTATGGTTAAAGTTTGAGAGCCTAATTATAAACAGGCTGTGAGAATTATGAGTAGGAACATTCATATGTAAAAGAGTGTTCACAGTTTTCTGAAACAGGCGCATTTTCGATGGTCAATGATTTGATCATTTCTCACTGCACAGATTAAAGTTTTGCATGAGTGAGGACTCAAAAACTAAGTTGAGAGGTAAGCCATCTATGGCTAAAATAATTCACTTAAACGGGTTCTAGTTTTGGAGAACCATGTCTTAGAAGTTGTAGGTGTCAAAGTCGACTATACAGAGAGACAGTTTCAGACATAGGTAGATTGTTTGTATCATTTCTCATAATCTACTCAAGATTTTAAGGTTTTTTAACTTGGAGGAGGTGCGCAATCACTAGACGAAACATTCTACAAAGTTTTATCAAAAAATTTACACAAATGATTAGTCAATGAGTGATTAAGGTGCAGCAGACTTTTCTGAGAAATGACTTTCTTCACAGTTAGTTAATTTCTTGATAATTTGGTGCTTGTCTTCCAAAATTGGTTGGAGTTTAAAGTTATTCTTGATATAGAGGTGGTCTAACATCAAGGATAACTTGTTCTTTTGGAGATTAACACTCTCCATCAGTGGTATCAGAGCAGGAAGTATCAAAATTGAGGAAAGGAAGACTCCGACTGCTGCAGACATACAAAATTCAACATCTGAAGGTACAAAAGGTGAAAGCTTGAGAGCAAAGCTTGAGAAGGAGGTCATACGACACCAAGGAAGACAAAAGGAGTGTCATTCGAAGTAAAGGTAACCTTATACTTTATAAAGATTGAAGAATTCAATATACAGGTGAAGAAAAGATGGGAGATTTTCTTCAGATAGAGAAATTGGATAGAGAGAACTATCCAGCATGGTCAATGAGGATGGAAGCTCATCTAATGAGCAAAGACTTGATAGGTTATATTACAGGAGAAGAAGAAAAGCCTCAATTCAAAGATCCTAGTGTTCCAACTAGGGAGGAATTATCAGATTTGAAGAATTGGATGAAGAGAGATGCTCAAGCTAGGAGCATTATCTATATGGCAGTCAATGATTACTTGCTACCTCACATTAGAGGTCTTGAAAGTGCAAGTGATATATGGAATGCTTTGGAGGAGCATTTCCAAAATACCACAAAGTCTAGAAAGGCATCTTGTGGGCAGAATTTACTACATTCAAGAAGAAGGCCTCTCAATCCATCTCAGATTATGTAACCAGAATGAAGGACATTGCAGATGCATTAGGAGCTGTTGATGAAGACATTGAGGAGGATAAATTGGTAAGGCAAATCCTCACAGGTTTGAGAGGAGATGACAAATGGAAGCCATTCATTTTGTCTACTGAATTATCACTTGATTTTACTCTTGACTTAAATCAGTTGCTAGGACATATGTTAACCTTTGATCAAGATGTCAAAGGTGAAGGCGACAAGAGTACAGGTCATGCAATGTACTCAAAGGACAAGAAGAAAAATAGCAAAGGGAAGCAACACGCAAATGAAGATGAAGGCACAACTAGTCAAGCCAACTTCCTAAGAGGAAGAGGAGGTGGCAAAGGTAGAGGAAGAGGCAGGAATAATAAAGATGGATTTGTGGTAAGACAAATCATTTAGCTAATGATTGTTGGCATAATAATCAGAGTAATGGTGGATATAATCAGAATTTTAGTTCAAGAGGAAGAGGTGGGAGAAATCAAAGAGGTAACTTCAGAGGAAGAGGTAGTAGGGGTTACTTTGGAAGAAATGCAGGTAGAGGATTCCAAAGTCAACAATACAATAATACCTACTACAATTATGCTTCAGATCAGAAGGAGGATTCAACATTGATAATGAATGCAACTTGTGAAAGGCAAAGTGAAGACTAAAGAGTCTTCTACATTGACTCAGGGTGTAGCAATCACGTGAGTGGTAACATAGCATTGATGACTGATTTGAAAAATAAGGTATCTAATCATGTTGTTCAAACAGGTGACAATACAAAGCATAATGTGAAGTCAATTGGATCAGTGAAGGCCAAGGATGGAAGTACGCTTTTGAGTAAGGTCTTGTATGTTCCTACAATTCCTAAGAATCTGATAAGTGTAGGACAAATTGTTGAAAAAGGTTATGAAGTTAGATTCACTAATGAAGGAGTGTTTGTGGAAGACCCTAGCAATGGGTATAAACAAATTGTTTCAGGGAAGAAAGAAGGAATGTTGTTCACATTGAAGATTCAAGCTAATGTTGGTCATGCCTTGTTCACTTATGGAGGACATAAGATCTCTGAGTTAGATCTTTGGCACAAGAGGCTTCGACACTTCAATGAAAGAGGTATCAAAGATATGATTAACAATGGTTCAGTGCTTGGATTGCCTAATGTTGCAGGTCAACATATGACATACAAATATGAGGCATGTCAATTAGGTAAGGCTCATAAGCAACTTACTCCAGGCATGGTTTCATGTATTCAGAGAAGCTTGAGTTGGTACACACAGATGTGTGGGGACCATCAAAGGATTTCAGTATCAATGGTTCAAGGTACTATGTGATTTATGTTGATGATGCTACCAGATGGATCACTATCTATGTGATCAAAGATAAGTCAGAAGTGCTTAATACATTTAAAGACTATCATGCATATGCAGAAAGAATTACAGGTCATAAATTGAAGAGACTAAGGTCAGATGGAGGGGGAGAGTATTTCTCTAATGAGTTCAGTGATTACTTGTGGAATGCAGGTATAAAAAGGGAAATTACTTGCAGGTACTCTCCTCAACAAAATGGTGTAGCAGAGAGAAGAAATGGAACTCTTGTTGAGTTTGCAAGGTCAATGATGAAGGAGAAAAATTGCCCAAATTATTTGTGGGCTGAGGCTGTAAATACAGCTACTTATTTGGTTAATAGGCTACCATGTAAAGCCTAGCAGGGTATGACACCATATGAGGCATGGTGGGGTAAGAGACCTACCTTGGATCATTGCAAAGTATTTGGATGTTTGGCATATGCATATGTGCCATCACAATTAAGACACAAGTTAGAACCTAAAGCTCAAAAGTATGTATTCATTGGTTATGATGACAAGCAGATGGGTTATAGATTGTGGAGTCCATCCACAAAGCAATTCATTGTGTCTAAGGATGTTACATTTGATGAGCAAGGTACTTGGTATGTAGGTACAATCAATATTAATACAGGTGATGAAGAAGTTGTGAGTCAAAAGAAGGGTAAATCAAAGGTTCAGATATTTGATGAAGAGGAGAATAATGAAGTGCAGGTTGAAGTTGAAGAAATGCCAAGATTTGATGCTGAGTGTGAAGAACCAAAAACCTCAAGGAGTGGAGAACTTAGAAGGTCATCAAGACACAAGTGGCAACCTATAAGGTATAGCTATGATACTTCTTTTTTGGCTACCAAAGATTATGCTTACATGATAAAGGCAAATGAAGACCCTTCCACATATGAAGAGGCAAAAGGTAAGGAAAATTGGGAGAAAGCTATGCAGGAAGAATATGATGCATTAATGGAGAATCAAACATGGGATTTGGTTCCTAAACCAAATAATCAGAAGATCATTGGATGCAAATGGGTCTACAAGACAAAGAGATATGCAGATGGAAGTGTGTCTAGGTATAAAGCTAGACTTGTTGTGAAAGGGTTTGCTCAAACATATGGTATTGATTATGATGAGACCTATAGTCCTGTGGCAAAGATGACAGCCATCAGGACACTCATAGCTATTGCTGCATGTAAAGGATGGAAATTATGTCAATTAGATGTGAAGAATGCTTTTTTAAATGGTTACATTTCAGATGATGTTTTCATGGAGCAACCTCAAGGATTCAGAGATAGAAGGTATCCAGATCATGTATGTAAGTTCAAGAGAGCTTTGTATGGGTTGAAGCAGGCCCCAAGGGCATGGAATTATAGACTTGTGAAGTTCTTGAAAGAACTTGGATTTCAAGTATCTAAGGAAGATAGTAGCTTGGGGTTCATTTATATGTGCATATATGTTGATGATATAATTCTTACAAGTACAGATTGAAAGAAACTTGGAGAAGCTTGTCAAAGGTAGAAAAGTGCGTTTCGAAGCGATGAAGTTTGGTCAAGCCAACCGGCACAAGACCAGCCCTTGAGCTTTTGGAGACTCAAATAGACCTTATAGGAATGCTATAAGTGCAAAGAAACACACTATGTACCTTGGAGCATCAAGGAGAATGAGTCGATACAAAACAGATAGGTTCGCGGGTCGACTAGCTCAAAAAACTTACTATCTATGGAAGAGATAATGAACTTCAAATGCCCATAGCGACCAGCGTGATTACAATTAGAAAAAATCCTTTTCTGGGAGTGATACACATAGGGTTGAGTGTATGGAATGCAGAAAAATATAAGGAATAAGCAAAATATGCTATAGGAATGAGTGCGACATTCACCCGTGGTACTTCCTATTTTTCAGGAATACGCAGAGATTGACCGCGAGGCAGAAAAACTGAGATTTCTCCAAATCTGCTGAACCAAATTCTTTGAAAATTTACAAGAATAAACTAAACACTAATACCTTTCCAATGAGTCCACTTGCACTCAATTTGGAGCTGTGAGGAGAGAGCAGCAGCCTCTGCAAGATTACTGTTAGCAAAGAAGATGATGCAGAAAATTGAAGGAGCAAGACAATGATGGTCACAAGTGTATGTATATTGCTTCCATGTATAATACAAGTGATTTCAACTCCTTATATAGCCTCTAGGAGTGTTCTACGGCTTTTACAACTTGAATTTGAATTCAAATGAAGGTGGGAATGGTTGTTGGAGGGAATCAATTCACTTTCCTACAATCTAGGAAAAGTGAAGATCTTGATTGATCTACTTTTAGGTGATTTGATTTGCTTGATTGAATGCAACTCCAACCACCACAAATTCGTGGGATTTGGGCTCTATCTTTCTACCTTTACATGTGTACAACTCAAGGCTTTTACAACGGTAAATGAGCCATCAAAAATCTCTCAAAAAAATACAATAAATGAGCATATGAAAAAGAACTCTCCAACGGATATTCTTTCGACGTGATAGCTTTTGATGTAGATCAAATCCACCTCAAGCATAGTGTAAGCTTGATGTTCCAACAGCTCCCCCTGAAGCTAAAGTATGCTTGAGTCTTCATTCTCTGATAGGTTGAATACCTGCCATAGCTTTGAATCTATAAAGCTTTATTCCATCAAGTGCCTTCGTCATCATATCTGCTACTTGATTTTCAGTTGGAACAAAAGAAATGTCAATCTCCTTTGCCATGAGCTTCTCCCTGATGAAGGAATAATGGACTTCTATGTGCTTGGTTCTCGCATGGAAAATAGGATTTGCCGCTAGATGCATGGAACTTACATTATCTCCAAATATGTGAGGTTTGGAACTCACAAGTCCCAAATCTGTATACAATGCTTTTAACCATATTGCCTCTTGAGTTGCTATGGTCAAGCCTCTGTACTCTGGTTCAGTTGAAGATAAAGCAACTGTTGGTTGCTTCTTGGAACTCCATGACACTAGCTTTGAACCTGCAAATGCTAAGTAACCAGATGTACTTTTTCTATCATCCTTAGCTCCTGCCCAATCTGCATCTGAGTAGATTTTGATATCCAAATCTGAAGAGTAAGGATAGAATATACCTTCGTTGATTGTACCTTTGAGATACTTAAGTACTCTCTTAGCCGCATCCATGTGTGGTCTTCTCGGTGAGTGCATGAACTGACTAAGCACTCCCACACTATATGAGATATCTGCCCTTGTATGAGTAGCATATATCAAGCTACCTACCAAGCGATGTACTTTTTCTATCATCCTTAGCTCCTGCCCAATCTGCATCTGAGTAGATTTTGATATCCAAATCTGAAGAGTAAGGATAGAATATACCTTCGTTGATTGTACCTTTGAGATACTTAAGTACTCTCTTAGCCGCATCCATGTGTGGTCTTCTCGGTGAGTGCATGAACTGACTAAGCACTCCCACACTATATGAGATATCTGCCCTTGTATGAGTAGCATATATCAAGCTACCTACCAAGCTTTGATACTCTTTAATGTCTTCAATTTTCTCACCTTCATAAACACTAAGTTTATGATTCATCTCCAAAGGTGTACCTCCAGGTTTAGTGTTCTCCATTTTGAACTTGAGAAGAAGATCCTGAATGTATCTTCTTTGAGTCAAATACATTCCTTCATCTGTGTATATCACCTGCATACCTAGGAAATATGTGAGCTTACCTAGGTCACTGATTTTGAACTCCTCTTGCATGTGTCTCTTGATCCTTTGAATGCCATTTAGATCATCACCTGTCACAATAATATCATCTACATATACACATAGATAGATAACCTCATCGTGATCTCTTTTGATGAATAGAGAAGGATCTGAGCTGCTAGCTTTGAACCCTTGATCTTGAAGATATGTAACCAACCTGTAATTCCAAGCTCTTGGAGCTTGTTTCAATCCATACAATGCTTTCTTAAGTCTGCAAACATAAGATGGATGATTAGGGTTTTCAAAACCTGGTGGTTGTGACATGTATACCTCTTCACTTATCCAACCATTTAAGAATGCATTTTTCACATCAAGTTGGAGGAGTCTCCAATTCCTTGCAGCAGCTACACTTATCAATGTCCTGATTGTAGTCATCTTTGCAACTGGTGAGAATGTTTCCTCATAGTCTATACCATGAGTTTGTGAGCATCCTTTGGCAACTAATCTTGCCTTGTACCTACAAACTGATCCATCTGAATTTCTTTTAACTTTATATACCCATCTGCAACCAATTACCTTTTGATTCTGCGACATTGGAACCAAATCCCAAGTGTCCATTTCCTTCAATGCATCTATCTCTTCGTTCATGGCCTTTTCCCAATTAGGGTTTCCCTTTGCCTCTTCATAGGTTGAGGGTTCCTCTGAAATAGAGTCTTTTGCCAAGTAGATTGAATGCTTCGTAACAGATGTGGAATCATATCCATACCTTTCTGGTTGTTTCTTCTCTCTTGCTGATCTTCTAGGTGCTTGTTTGGAGCATTCTCCAACCTCTTGCATCTTTGCTTTGCCTCTTGACTTCCATAGCTTGTAATCCCTTTCTCTTTCATCTTGGTCATCGTCTGTATCACTTCTTGGATCTTGGACATGTGTATCATGCTTGCTTCCTAATTGATGAGAGTCAGAATCAAGATCATATGGTAGTGTTACCTTTTGTTTATCTTCGTCATACCAAGACCTGTGTTCTTCAAACACAACATCTCTACTTGTAATGAATTGCTTGGTTGAAGGATTGAAGAACCTGTAACCCATCTGAGTTGAATCATATCCAATAAACACTGCCTTTGTTGCCCTTTCATCTAGCTTACCTCTTATTTGTGATGGTACATGAACATAAGCTAAACAACCAAAAACCTTGCAATGTCCAAGACTAGGTTTTCTTCCATGCCATGCTTCATAAGGAGTCATACATTGAAGTGATTTGGATGGTAGTCGATTAACAAGGTACACTGCAGTTGAAATAGCTTCTGCCCATAGATAATGTGGCAACTTCTTCTCTTCAAGCATCGTTCGGGCTGATCCAACCAATGTCTTGTTTCTCCTCTCTACAATTCCATTTAGTTGAGGAGAGTACCTAGTAGTCACTTCCCTTTTGATACCTTTGTCCTGCAAGAACTCATCAAACTCTTTGGAGAAGTATTCTCCCCCTCCATCAGATGTGAGCTTCTTTAGTGATCTACCTGTATGATTCTCCACATGTGCAAGATACTTCTTGAAGCAATCAAATACTTCATGCTTACTCTTGATAAAGTATAGAACAGTCCATCTACTATGGTCGTCAATAAATGAGACATAATACCTTGATCCTGCCAATGAAGGTTCTTGACTTGGTCCCCATACATCTGTATGTACTAAGTCCAATAAGTTGTTGTGGATGTAGCCTTTGTGATTGAATGGTTGTCTTTGTGCCTTCCCAATCTGACATGCATCACACCTGTTGATCATGTGTTGCTTTGATATGTTCGGCAGTCCTAGAACACTTTGATCCCTGCATATATCCTTCAAGGTTCTTTCATTCACATGAGCAAGTCTCTTATGCCACACTTCAAGCTCACTTAAGGTTTCAGACCCAAAGTTGAATAGAGCTATGTTCCTGGTATCTCCTACTTCAAAAGTAAAGAGCCTACCATGCTTCTCACCTCGGGCTATCTTCTTGAAGCCTTGACATGGATCTTCCACAAAAGCTCCATGTTGGGTGAACCTAACTTGCAAGCCTTTTTCAACTATTTGGCCTACACTTATTAGGTTTTTAGTGATAGTGGGTACATAGAGAACCTTACTCAGAATGTTTGTCCTGCCATTGGAAGCTTTGACATTACCAATCTTCTCCACATTGTGCTTCGTCTCATCCCCTATTTGCACTTCATGTCTATGCTTTGGACTTTTCAAGTCAGATAGAAGAGCAATGTTGCCTGCAACATGATTCGAACATCTTGAATATATGTAGAACAAATGATCATCTTCTTTACCTTCTTTGTGGCTTAGATTCATGAGAAGTAATGAGTCTTCATGTGGTTAATCTTCTAAATAATTGTTGTAGTCTCTTCTATTATAGCTTCTATTGTTATTGTTGAAGTTGTGTCCACCTCTGCCTCTATTGCTGCCATATCCACCTCTTCCACTTCCTTTCTGGGTCTTTCCATTGAACCAGCAATTCTGAGTGGTGTGGTTGGTCTTATCGCATATGGCACAAGGTTGAACATTCTAACCTTTGGCTTTGTCTTGCTTTGGTCCTTTCTTCTTCCCTTTCCACTTGCTCTTGCTTGCGAAGTTGGCTTGGGAAGTCTCTTCTTCATCTTCTTCCTTCTTCTTTCCTTTCTGCTTCTTATCCTTCTTATCTGCATATAGAGCACTAGTTGAACTACCATGATAAGAGTTACCTTCCTTTATGCTATTGTTGGCTTCTTGATTGAAGAGTTGTCCAAGAAAGATGTTGAAGTCTGGAGTTTGCACATCCATGATGAGATCGTAAGCCGTCGTGAAGGATTGCCATTGCTTATAACTTCGAATGCCATTGAGAATTTGCCTCATGATGACCTCTTCTTCAATCAGCTCTCCAATGGATGCTAACTGATCCGCAACCTCTTTGACCTTCGTAACAAACTCTATGATGGTTTGTTTAGGTGTCTTCTTCATTTGGTTGAACTCGTTCCAAAGATGATTCTTTCTTGCTTTGGTACTAGCAGAAAAGAAAGTCTCCAGAGCATCCCAAGTCTCTTGAGATGTCTTGCATCCTCTAATATGTGGTAATAGAAAGTCAGAGATAGAGTTTAGTATGTACGACCTTGCTTGAGCATCCCTTGCGCACCAAAGTGTGAGCTTATCTGTCTCCTCTTGTGTAGGTCCTCCTTTGGATCTTGGAATAGGCATAGCTTCATCACCTGCTACAATTCCATAAAGATTTCTACCTTGCAAATAGGCCTCCATTCTGATTTGCCAAGCCACGTAGTTGTTTCGATCAAGCTTCTCGATCATTGAGGGAAAGCCATCACCCATCTTGAACTAGCTATGATACCACTGAAAGAAACTTGGAGAAGCTTGTCGAAGGTAGAAAAGTGCGTTTCGAAGCGATGAAGTTTGGTCAAGCCAACCGGCACAAGACCAGCCCTTGAGCTTTTGGAGACTCAAATAGACCTTATAGGAATGCTATAAGTGCAAAGAAACACACTATGTACCTTGGAGCATCAAGGAGAATGAGGCGATACAAAACAGATAGGTTCGCGGGTCGACTAGCTCAAAAAACTTACTATCTATGGAAGAGACAATGAACTTCAAATGCCCATAGCGACCAGCGTGATTACAATTAGAAAAACTCCTTTTATGGGAGTGATACACATAGGGTTGAGTGTATGGAATGCACAAAAATATAAGGAATAAGCAAAATATGCTATAGGAATGAGTGCGACATTCACCGGTGGTACTTCCTATTTTTTAGGTTGACCCCGAGGCAGAAAAACTGAAATTTCTCCCAATCTGCTGAACCAAATGCTTTGAAAATTTACAGGCATAAACTAGACACTAATACCTTTCCAATGAGTCTTCTTGCACTCAATTTGGAGCTCTGAGGAGAGAGCAGCAGCCTCTGCAAGATTACTGTTGGCGAAGAAGATGATGCAGAAAATTGAAGGAGCAAGACAATGATGGTCACAAGTGTCTGTATATTGCTTCCATGTATAATACAAGTGATTTCAACTCCTTATATAGCCTCTAGGAGTGTTCTACGACTTTTTACAACTTGAATTTGAATTCAAATGAAGGTGGGAATGGTTGTTGGAGGGAATCAATTCACTTTCCTACAATCTAGGAAAAGTGAAGATCTTGATTGATCTACTTTTAGGTGATTTGATTTGCTTGATTGAATGCAACTCCAACCACCACAAATTCGTGGGATTTGGGCTCTATCTTTCTACCTTTACATGTGTACAACTCAAGGCTTTTACAACGGTAAATGAGCCATCAAAAATCTCTCAAAAAAATACAATAAATGAGCATATGAAAAAGAATTCTCCAACGGATATTCTTTTGACGTGATAGCCTTCGATGTAGATCAAATCCACCTCAAGCATAGTGTAAGCTTGATGTTCCAACACAGATGAGAAAGGCATTCAAAGCCTAAAGAAGCAAATGGAGAAAGAGTTCAAAATCAGTGACTTGGGAGACTTGTCATATTTCTTGGGCATGGAGATTTCATACACTCAACATGGAGTGTATGTGACTCAAGAAAGGTATTTGAGAAACTTGTTAATCAAGTTTAAAATGAATGATTGCAGGGTAGCACCTACTCCAATGAAGGTGAATCACAAATTGAGCAGATATGGTGGAGAAGAATTCAAGGATATGAAGCTATATCAGAGTTTGGTTGGTAGTCTTATCTATGCTACATTAACTAGGCCTGATTTATCAGATGCACTTGGAGTTTTGTCTCAATTCATGCATTGTCCTAGGAAAGAACATTGGATTGCAGGTCAAAGAGTGTTGATGTACATTAAGGGTACACTCAAGGAGGGTTTGTATTATGGTTTTACATCAGCTACAAACATCAAAATATATAGTGATGCAGATTGGGCAGGTAATCCTGATGATAGGAGATCAACATATGGATACTTGTGTTATGTGGGAGATAAGGTAATCTCTTGGTGTTCAAAGAAGCAACACACAGTTGCTTTATCATCTACAGAAGCTGAGTACAAAGGTATGGTTTTGACACCATACAGAGTACACCTATCATTTATGGAGATAACATGAGTTCATTGTATTTAGTTGCTAATCCTGTGTTTCATGCAAGGACTAAACACATTGAGATTCAGTATCACTTTTTGAGAGAGAAGGTGATGGATAAAGAGATTGAAGTCATACATACTTCAACAAAAGATCAGATAGCCGATATGCTTACCAAAAGCTTGGATGGACCAAAGCTACAGAGATTCAAAGACATGGCAGGCATAAAGAAGATAGAGAAAACCTCAATTGATGATTGAGGGGGAGCTGTTGGTACAGAGCAATCAACAATTGAAGTTTTGGAAGTCAAATAATGAAGACAAGATCAAGTTATGAAGCATGGAAGAAGTTTACATTCAGGAGTTGAAAGATATGTACACATATGTACATTAGTTCAGATATAGGTCACTTATATTTTTGAATAGTCATAAGCTTGTAAATTTTTGTCTATATATATACTTGGAAAATGTCGGGACAAGTATGAGAGAATGTAGATCATGAGAATTGAGAAGAATCAGAATTCTTTAGACACTTATGAAGAGATTAGAATAGCTCTCTCATCCAGATGTAATTTCTGTCAGAAATAAAGAGAAGTTGCACCCGATATTTCTATGCATTCTCCATCTATGCTTGATCATTTCAAGAATCTTTTTGTAGATGTCTAAGTTCATAATGAGTCTATGGTTAACGTTTGAGAGCCTAATTGTAAACAGGCTGTGAGAATTATGAGTAGGAACATTCATATGTAGAAGAGTGTTCACAGTTTTCTGAAACAGGCGCATTTTCAATGGTCAATGATTTGATTATTTCTCACTGCACAGATTAAAGTTTTGCATGAGTGAGGACTCAAAAACTAAGTTGAGAGGTAAGCCATCTATGGCTAAAAGCATTCGCTTAAACAGATTCTAGTTTTGGAGAACCATGTCTTAGAAGTTGTAGGTGTCAAAGTCGACTATACAGAGAGACAGTTTCAGACATAGGTAGATTGTTTGAATCATTTCTCATAATCTACTCAAGCTTTTAAGGTGTTTTAACTTGGAGGAGGTGCGATCACTAGACGAAACATTCTACAAAGTTTTATAAAAAACTTTTCACAAATGATTAAAGTGCCCCGGCGGTCCTAGCGTGTTCACACACATCACTACCTAAATATATCAACAAATCCCCCCTGGGAGTGATGCGGTGAACAAGGAGCTGGCACTCATGTATAAGGAAGTGCCAAGCTATGTGGAAATCACTCCACAAAAGGAAGTAAGCCCAAAGCTTTGCGGAAAGCTTCAAACTTCTCCCTAGGCAGAGCCTTTGTGAAAAGGTCTACAATGTTCTCCTGCGTGGGCACATATGCCAAGCTGATCTCCCCAGCAGAGAACCTCTCCCTGACATAGTGATAATGCACCTCAATGTGCTTAGTGCGAGCATGGAACACAGGGTTCCTCGCAACTGCCAATGCGCTCTAACTATCAGTGAAGATGGTGGTGGCAGAAGACTGGCCAACACCCAAATCAGCCATAAGGCGTCTGAGCCACACACACTCAACAGTCGCTGTGAAAGGTGCCCTATACTCAGCCTCACAACTGGAAGTGGCCACAGTAGGCTGCTTCTTGCTCAACCAAGATATACATGAGCTACCAAGCATGAAGCAAAAACCACTGGTGGACACACGAGTGTCATAGCAACCAACCCAATCAGAGTCAGAAAAAGCATGCAAATCTGGCGGTAGTGATCTCCCCTTGGGATAAAACAACCCAAGTAGCCGAGTACCACTCAAGTAGCGAAAGATGCGCTTAACCCCCTTCCAATGCGTGACTCCTAGGCAATGCATAAACCTACTCATCTGTGAGATAGCAAACTGAATATCTGGCCGAGTAATGCATAAGTAAATCAAGCATCACAGCCTGCTGATAGAGAACAGCATCAAATGCATCTCCAGCATCATGAAGATTCAATCGTAAACCTGTCTCCATAGGAGTGGCAATAGGGTTACAGTCTTCAAGGCCAAAATGCTACAATAATGTGTCAATATATTTCGTTTGACACAAAGCCATTCCACCATCAACTTGCATAAACTGAATGCCCAAATAGTGATGCAAATGCCCCAAATCAGACATCTCAAATGAGGCATGCAAATCAGCCTTGAAATCAGCAATATGCTTCTCAATAGGACCAATGAGCAGCATGTCATCAACATAGACAACAATGATCAGAAGCACATCATTAGCACGCTTAACATATAAGGTGCTTTCAGTTGGACTGTTCACAAAACCATGTGCAACCAGATAGGCATGTATCTTCTCATACCAAGCACGTGGTGCTTGCTTTAAACCATATAATGCCTTCTTTAACTTGCACACCTGGTTTTCATGCCCTTTCTGCACAAAGCCACGGGGCTGAAAAACATACACTTCTTCATGCAAGTCACCATTCAGAAATGTTGTTTTAATGTCCAACTGATGTACATTCCAACCATGATGGGCTGCAAGTGCACAAATGCTCCGAACAGTAGTCATACGGCATGTAGGTGCAAAGGTCTCATCAAAATCAATGCCTCTTTCCTGCGCATAACCCTTTGCAACAAGCCTAGCCTTATACCTGTCAAATGTACCATCAGGTTTACGCTTCAGCTTGTAAACCCACTTAGTGCCAATGGCCTTCTTGCCAGGAGGCAAGTCATATAAAGACCATGTACCATTCTTCATTATAGCATCATATTCAGATTGCATGGCAGCCATCCAATTTTCTGAATTATGTGCTTCATCAAAAGAAATAGGCTCATTCTCATCACAGAGACTAGACGCAGCCATAGCATAGCAATCTGATGCAAAGGAGGCACTATGAGAGCCTGAACGAGTACGATATGACAAAGGTGCATCTAATTTGCTGTCACGCAAAGTCTGCACCAGCCATTTTGGCATAGTTTTTGCCTACTCAATATCAGCTCTCTCATCAACAAGTGCATCATGTAAATCTGCATCAGAAATAGAATGATCTGCATCATCATATGAAACCTGCAAAGGCTGAGAAGTTGCCTCATTAGGACCAGCACTAGACTGTCCACCTGTAAAAAGAGGCATCAACGTATCATACATGTCTTTGGAGCTAACAGATGTCTCCTTAGTACATGAAAGCAATGGCTGAATAGCATCTTCCACAAAGACAACATCACGGCTAACCAAAATGCGTTTAGTCTGTGGATGATACAGACGATAGCCTTTACTTTTAGAACTGTACCCAACAAAAATACATTTTACTGCCTTATCATCCAATTTTCTGCGATGTTGTTCAGGCACTAATGCATATGCCAAACAACCAAAAACACGCAGATGAGCAACACATGGCTTGCGGTCATGCCAAGCCTCATATGGAGTGATCGACTGCAGCGCTTTAGTGGGACACCTGTTCAGTACATATGCTGCACACATGACAGCCTCAAGCCAGAAACTATGTGGTAAAGCCTGACTCTTGACCATGCACCTCGCCATCTCCATGAGTGACCTGTTCTTTTGTTCAGCAACTCCATTCTGTTGAGGTGTATACGGCACTGTCCGCTGGTGTTTTATCCCACGTTCAGCCAGAAATGCATTAAAATCACAAGACATATATTCCCCCCCTCGATCAGAATGGAGGGTGCCCATTTTACATGCTGACAGATTTTCAGCCGAAACCAAAAACTGTTTAAAGCACATGAACACTTCGGACTTTGCTTTGAGTGGATATACCCATGCATGCCTGGAAAAATCATCAATGAAAGTCACGAAGTAAAGGTAATTCCCAAAAGAGGGTGTCTGCATAGGACCACAAACATCACTATGTACAAGCTGCAATTTCTGCGTAGCCCGAACTGAACCATCTTTTGGAAAGGAGGAACGCTGCATCTTGCCCAAAATACAGCCTTCACATACATGTTTTCCAGGTGCCTCAAGCTTGGGCAAAGAAGACACCATATCAGATTTCTGCAAGCGTAGCAAACTAGCAAAATTCAGATGACCAAAGCGTGCATGCCAAAGCTTTGCATCTGACATAGCCTGAGAATCATGAACTGCACATGCCGAATCATTCACAGATCTTTCATAATCTATGAGCTTATACAGCCCACGACATAAAATGCCAGAAGCAATAATCACATCGCCATTTGATAGATTATGAACTGTACACCTGTCATCAACGAATTTCACAACCAAGCCAATCTTGGCTAATGCAGAAACTGATAACAGATTCTTCTTGATCCCTGGCACAAATAAGGCATCTGAAAAGGTGAAAGAACTATCATCAGCAGTAGTCAGAATGATCTTACCAACTCCCATAACAAGATAAGAGGAGTTGTTGGTGCATGTGACAGTATTCCCTGTAGGGGCAAGCTGGAGTGAAGAGAAGAAACTGTGCTGCGAGGTAATATGTTTGGTCGCCCCACTGTCAAAGTACCAAACATCTGAGTCCACTACAGACATGCACTGCTTATGAGAAGATGGGTCAAAACTGCAAACAGTAGTAAACGCCCATTCTTCTTCCTGCACAAGATTAGCAGACTCTATTTTTGGTGTAGAGGCTTCTGCAACAACCATTCCAGCCTCCTTTTTCTTTGCCTCTTTTGCAGCCAGTTTTGGAAAGTTCTTTATGATATGATCATTTCCTTTACAGTACTTGCAAAACAATTTCTGCTTTTCTGATTTCTTCTCATCTTTATCCTGGTTCTTCGAATGTGTAGCATTTGCAGATTTCTGCTTACTAGTAGAAGAGCTCCATTTTCCTTTGCCCTTCTGACTAGCCAGGAAAGCTTGATCTGCAACAGGCATAATGGACCTGTTCTGCCTGGATTGATCTTCCTGCAACAGAACAGAGACTAAATCCTCAAATGATAAGGCATTCGGATTGCCTTTCATCATCAACCGAAGAGTAGAAGCAAAACTCTGATATGAATCAGGAAGACCATTCAGAACGGTCTGCACAAGTGAGCTATTTGGTATAACCTCATCAGCAGAAATCAACTGTTCCTTCAAATCTTTGATCTTCGTTAGGAAACTATCCATAGAATCACCTTCATTCATGTGCTCACTCTCCAACTGTTTTTGGAGGTAAGCAACACGAGCCTCATTCCTAGCTTGGTACAATTTGGTAAGTGTATCCCAAGCATCCCTAGCTGTTCTGCAAGAGCGAATATGAGGAATAATGGCACGTTTGACAGACAAAGCTATCAATGCATGTGCTTGGGCATCTCTGCCATCCCAACGAATTTGCTCTGCAGTAGGTGCAACAGAAACAGCGGCACGAACAGGAATCTGTGGAATATCATCTTCGACACCATCTTCATCAACTCCAGCACCTGTATTTGTAGTACCTGTCGTTACAGGTGTAATAGGACGTCTTTCAACACCCTACACAATGTTCCACAATCCTTTTGCAACCAAAACATGTCGCATCATATAAGCCCATAATGGGTAGTTGGTAACATCCAACTTATCCTCAACAGCCAACATACGGAATACATCACTGCTTTCAGCCATGGCCAGTGACTAAAATACCTTGATGCAGAAAATTGACTGTATCTCAAAAAGTTGAACAGAACTGCCTAGACGAGTTCTGCTAGACCTGTAGCAGACTTCGAGATGCTTAAACTGGCGAACAGAAACTGGTATATACCTTTGGCACAAAAATATGAAATAGCCTACACAAGTGCTGCGATAGTGCGTTCGGAGGCCGAAATGAGCTCAGATCGCGATTTCGGCACCACATAGCGAAGCTGTTTTGATCTCGAAAACACGCCGAGTATGCTCACCAAAATTCGTGCGATTTTGAGACTGCAAACGGAGGAGTGTCGACGGCGCCCTAGATGAAGCGGCGACCTGCTCTGATACCAATTGTTGGAGTTCGACGTCTGCAGGAGCACGCGAACAGCACAAATTATATACTGTATTTTTTCCTAATTTTTAAAAATATATGATTATATATGATGATGTTAATCTAGAACTCTATTTTTTATATATTGAATTATATATACTTAATGTATTTATTTAAAACACTAGCTCTTTTTTTATTTATTTATCTATACAATTATTCTATTATATATATAGATTTATTTATATATTCTAATTTTTTTCCTTAATTTCTTTTCTTAATGTTTTTTTTTCTCATATATATTTAATTGAATTAGAAGATCCTAAAACCCTTATATATATATATATATATATATATATATATATATATATATATATATATATATATATATTTAATTTTTCTCTTTAATTTTTCTTAGTTCTTTTCTTATATAAATTTAATTGAATTAGAAGACCCTTGTTGATATATTTAGGTAGTGATGTGTGTGAACACACTAGGACCGCCGGGGCACTTTTTTCCCTCTTTAGGAGGTTTTTTTTCCCCCGGCTTGTATATACGCCTATTGCCCTAATGGGCTACTTATCTTTGTACATTCTCTAGTAATACATTCAATATTGTGTGTTTGTGCTCCAAGCTTCTTCTTCTTCCTTGTGCTGTTAGGGCAATAGGCGTATATACAAGCCGGGGGAAAAAAAACCTCCTAAAGAGGGAAAAAAGTGCCCCGGCGGTCCTAGTGTGTTCACACACATCACTACCTAAATATATCAACAAGGGTCTTCTAATTCAATTAAATTTATATAAGAAAAGAACTAAGAAAAATTAAAGAGAAAAATTAAAATATATAAATATATATATATATATATATATATATATATATATATATATATATATATATATATATATATATATATATATATATATATATATATATATATATATATATATATATATATATATATATATATATATATATATATATATATATATAAGGGTTTTAGGATCTTCTAATTCAATTAAATATATATGAGAAAAAAAAACATTAAGAAAAGAAATTAAGGAAAAAAATTAGAATATATAAATAAATCTATATATATAATAGAATAATTGTATAGATAAATAAATAAAAAAAGAGCTAGTGTTTTAAATAAATACATTAAATATATATAATTCAATATATAAAAAATAGAGTTCTAGATTAACATCATCATATATAATCATATATTTTTAAAAATTAGGAAAAAATACAGTATATAATCAAATATATATAAAACATAGGATTAGGGTTTTAGGCTATTTGCACATGCATACATACATACAATAAAAATAAATATGTATAATTAAATATATAAAAAGTAGGTCTTTATAATTTTTAGGTTTTTTACATATATATAATCAAATATATAAAAAATAGGGTTTTAGGGTTTTTAACTAAATTTTATATATATATATATATATATATATATATATATATATATATATATATATATATATATGTGTGTGTGTGTGTGTGTGTGTGTGTGTGTGTATGTGTGTGTGTAAGTTCAATATATATAATATATACACATGCATATACACATATACATATTTTAGGTTTAGGTCTTTAGGAGTTTAGGTTTAATAAGAAAAATTAAATGTTCTAAAATCTCCATATTGTATCAGATGGCTAGTTTGGATCTAGAGGAGAGAATATAGAAAATGGCCAAACACATGGAGATGCAAAAAAACTTTTACAATCCATTGGAATGGAGTACACTAAGATTCATGCTTTTCCGAATGATTGCATCCTCTTTCGGAACAAGTATGAGCATTGCCACATAGGTCCAAAGTGTGAAGCCAATAGGTTGTGAGAAGACCTTGTGGGTGAAGCAATCCCCGCAAAGGTTCTTTGCAACTTTCCTATCATTCCAAGAATTAAGAGCATCTTTAGATGCAAATCCATAGCTGAGTTAATATCATGGCATGTAAAGAGCAGGTCTATAGATGGTGTAATGCAAGTGCCTGGTGACTCTGATGCTTGGAAAAACATAGATATTAAGTGGCTAGAGTTTGCTAGTGAGCCTTGACACTATCGTCTATGCTTAGCTATGGATGGAGTAAATCCATTTGGTTTACGCAGCTCTTCATGGAGCACATGGCCTGTATGTCTCGTCAATTATAACATCCCACCATGGCTGGCCACAAACAAGGCCCATTTATTATTAGCTCTTATTGTGCTAGGTAAGTACAAGATAAAAAACATGGATGTATACCTTGCACCACTTGTAAAAGAGCTACACACTTTATGATTTGGGATTACTATGTGCAACATGTCTCTACCTATAAGAAGACGAGACATGCGAGTGCAAGGCATAGTTATGTGGACGATGCATGATTGGCTTGGTTATGGTGAATGTTCAAGTTTATTGCTTTAGGGTTGCCATACTTGTCCCCTATGCAAACCATGACTCAAAGCATGCTATTTCAAAGCACTTCAAAAAACTTTCTATGAAGAACATCATAGATAGTTGCCTGATGGACATGTTTTATGTGGTGCAAATTGGTTGATAAGCGCAACACCAAATGAAAGATAGCAATTGGAAACAGCTATGGGATTCAAAAACACCAGTCGCTAGTATGAAATAGTTGTCGATTTTTCATGAACTCCCTTATTGGAGTGAGTTATTGATCAATTATTTGGTAGACCCGATGCATATTTTCAAGGATGTGGGAGAGATTCTCTTGAATACTTTGATCGGAAAGAAAGAAAGCAAAGCAGAAAGGGAGGACTTGAAAGAGCGAGGTTGTATGCAAGAGTTGTGAGAAATTACTAAGCCCAACGGAAGAGTGTCATCACCAAGAGCTCCTTGGGTGCTTTGTAGGATGGAAGAGCAACAAGTGAAGAAGATGATTTCACAGTTTCAGACACCTATTGGATGCATGAGGTATCTAACCATTGTCTTCACACAAAATGACAATCTTGGAGGTCTCAAGTCTCATGATTGGCACAAATTTTTACAGTTTGTGCTCCTTGTAGCTTTAAAAGATTGTCTTTCGGAGGATGTGCGAACAACCATTTATAAAATTAGTTCCTTGGTATGGTGAATCTCTTTTAAAGACATAAATAGAGATAGCATAGAGAGTGCAAAACTCAATGCTATAGACACTATCTATATGGTAGAGAAATACTTTTCCAGAAGTATTCTCACAATTCAGCTTCATTTACTAGCTCATGTGGTAGATGAAGTTGCAATAGTAGCAACTGTCCGTAGTCGATGGATGTTCTTCTTAGAGCACTTCATGAAGACATTAAAAGGGTTTTTTTGGTAGAGAGCATGTCCAGAGGGTAGCATGGTAGAGGGATGGCTCGTACAAGGTTCTATTGTATTCATAACTGAGTTTCTATGCATGTTGGACCCAAAAATGCCTCGCTTATGGAGCGATGATGAAGATGTTCATCCTGTAGGTGATGAACCTCAAGGTAAAGGGATGCAAAGAAAAATGGATGTAGCTTTCAAAGAGAAGGCAATGAAGTTTTGCATCGTTAACTCTGAGCCTATGTAGAAGTGGTAAGAAAGGTATGAGCTTGCCAAGGAGACAAACGCAAAGGAAAGAGCTCAATTTTGAAAGAATTTCTCCACACCATTTTTGCTCCTTCCAGAAATTCTTCGACCTCTTCCACCCTTTCCAACAAGCAGATGGCTAGATACATCAATTTCACAAGCAAAGGTAGTGGGTGAAGATATCTTTGAAGAAGAAGAAGAACTCGCAAAGGGATGTGATTAAGAGTATTGTAAATATGGTGCACTATGGTCTCATAGACGATACTTTTGGATCACACGAATCAACAAAAATAGATCTACTTTTGATAGTGGGGTGATGATGAACTTTTTCCCAAAAAGTAGAGCTAGTGCAAGAGACAAAAATGCTCAAGAAGGCTAGTTAGATTATTGTGGAGTGATTCAAGATATCTTGAAGCTATCCTTGAGGAACTTTGATTACTTTGTTTTTTATGTGAAATGGTTCAAAGTAGTCACCTTTGGAAGAAATGCAACAATGAGGCGGGATAAGAATGGTTTGCTTCAAGTCGACTCCATGAAGTTATGGACATATGAAAGAGATACATTTGTACTTCTAGAACACTATGAGCAAGTTGTTTTTATGCCTAATTGGAAAGAACTAGAGTGGCTATTTGTCTTACAAGTCTCACCACATAGTAGACAAATTTGTGAGAACATAGATGTAGAAGAAAGGCCATCTATAGTGGACTCTGAGATTCATTCGGTAGTCGAGGAGGAAGAGATCATTCTCCAACATGAAGAGGTCTTTGAAGAAGATGAGATACACAATGAATCAACAGATGATGATCAAGAAGCAGCTAGCATATCAAGAGATCTAGAAGTCACCAACGTAGGGATAGATATCCTCTGTGCATCAGATCTCCAAGAGGGTGCTAGAATAGAGGATCTTTCAATCAAACACTTATACGTACTAATTCATGTCTATTTTTTTGCTATGTTCTTTTGTACACTACTATTTCTCTATATTACCTTTATTATCGTATGCTAATCATTTGAGTTCTTTTGTTATAGAGCACAATGGGAGATAGTCCTCCAGTCACTCCACATTCCATGACAAAGGAGCAGTTCTTGGAGTTTATATCTCAGGTGCCTCCTGCGTATATGGTGGCTGCATCATAGTATTGGATCGCTTGCGGTAGCACTTCCCTCGGTCTCACTCCTTATGGCCTCACTCCTGTCGGCATGACTCCCATCAGTGTCACTCCTAGGTGCATCACTCCTGTTGGTGTCACTCATATGGGTAGGGCTACTCCCATCGGAGGTACATCGCCTAGTTATTTGAATCCAGCATGACCACCTTCTAAACCATCCCCTAGTGGCTCTAGTAGTAGACACGTGTGTTCAACACCTCAGCGTGATATAGGTGTTAGCTAGTCACATAGGTTGAGCTCATGCTCTGGAGGAGGAGGTTCCAAGAGTGGATTTACAAGTAGCTCTGGAGGAGGTAGATGTTGTGGAGGCAATGCGACAGACATTGTGTCGCCCACTTCTACTCCTAGAGCCAATACCACAGATGTAGGTATGCCACATGGTACGCCATGTGGTACACCACGTGGTACACCATGTACACCTTGGGGTGCTCAAGATCATGATAACTTCAAGGTGTATAGTATCCATGATGGAGCTCTAGTGATGGATACGGTTGAAAAGGCCATGCATCAGTGTATACGACAGCTTTGCTCCATATATTTTGGACACTCTATCATGTTGAAATGGAATGAACAGGATAAAGACCGTAAAAATTATATCACATAGATGATCTATCAAGAGTTTGGGACAAAATATGGGCATCCTATTGTCAGCTCAGAGTGGATTCAGCACATGGCATGTGAGGTTATGTCCCGTCGATGATCCAAGGCTCGTGATGGTTTCAGAGCTGGCTTACCAAAGCTTGTATTGTTAGATGTTGAGGAGTGGGATATGATTCGCGATGAGAAATAGTAGAGTTCTGACTGATATCACCATTAATGAGATGCAACAACCACACATCTTGATACGGTTGGACCATCACATTTGGGTAGTGGTGGATATGAAACTATGCGTCACGAGTTTGTAAGTATCATTTGTTGTATTGAATTTGTTTGTGTTAAGCATGTCATGTATGTTCATCTAATGTTTTGCATATTTGTTGCAGGAGTTGGTAGTGGTTCGTCCTCTAACACGAACTAAGGAGGCTTATGGATATCATCATGGATTGATTGCACTATTGGAGGACTTGGAGGGATGCAATGCGGTCATTTCATGGGAGCATCTATGAGGAGGTGATGAACTTATAAACTTGGTTTGATGTTTTTAGTTGTTGTTTGTAAATATCATGTCAATTTGTCTCATTTCATGAATGTTCTATGTGTAGAGAGCACGCATGCAGAAGCAAAATGAAAAGTAAAGTACTCTCACAAAGCAAAGAATGTGTGAGACACAAAATGAGTGGACCATGAAGTGGGTAAACTCATGTGGATTAGAAATGAGCTTGCCAAGAGCATGGAGTAGGCTCCTCAAGATTCTAACCAAATACAAATGGGGGAGAGGCCCTCCTTATATAGATTTGTGAGGGGTTCTCCAAAATACATCTCATGTGGGATAATTCCCCTGAAAGGAGAATGAATACAACTGGTAGAAGCAAATGGCAAGGTACCCAAATACAAAGGAAATACAAGGAAATGTAATGGAAATGAAATGGAAATAGAGTGAATCCAAAATACAAAAGGGAGATGCACTCTCATATTCTCAACACTATGCTGCAGGAATCATGATATAGATGTTTTGATCCTTCTGGGCATGTGCATGGAAATGGTGTACCACAATTTTGTATTTCGCTCATACATGTCAATGGTGCACCATAATTTTGCATTTGGTTCCTATATGGTAGTGCTTTGCCACATTTTGCATTTGCCTCATATATGGGAGTGGTTTGGCATACTTTTGTACATGCTTCATTTATGGAATACATAAGTTTTTGGTACATGGTTCATGGTTCATTCTGCTCATCTTTTTTGTGTCCAATAGTATTTTGCTTTATAAAATCATGTTTTGGCTGCCATTAGATCAAGTACACATCATATGTACTTGGTTTTTTTGGGTAGAGTGTATTGTCTCTTGCTACACAACATCATGGTAATGTTGTTGTCGTAAGAGACAATACACTTTGGCCAAAAAAAATTTGCAGATATGATCATCGATATGAGCGTCGGTACTCCCAAGACAGTCGGCGGTATGAGGGACGATACTCTCAAGAAGGTTGTCGATATAAGTGTCCGTATGAGTGATGAAAATATCGATGCCTATACTGGCACTTTGTTACCGATGTCTATGCCAACCCTTACACCGACATCGAGGCAAAATCGCACCTATGCATTTGCCCCAGTAGAAGCCTTCGTATACACTTGATACATTGTAGTGATAAGTGTAGATGATTTAAAAACGTTGTTCTTGGTCCAACATAATGTCCATTGATGTTTAAAAATTGAATAGTTATGTTTTGTATCTTCATTCAGGTGCTTCAAATCACATGACCAACCATGCAGAATGATTTAATAGTTTGTAGAAACTTTCAGTTCATGGATTTGTTGAAAGAAATGATGATACATCACATCCTATGGAAAATATATGAAACATAACACTTTTTATAAGGATGGGGAGGTAAAAGATCTTGCTGATGTACAACATTTTCATAATGTACTACATGTTCCCAATGTAACAAAGAAGCTAGTCTATATTGGACAAATGGTTGAACATGGACTACAAGTAAGCTTTAATTTTGATGGTGCATATGTAGAATAGTACAACTACAATAGTAGGATAATCAACAAAGGGAACAAAGTTGGTAGGATGTTTAAATTGAATGTGAAAATTCCTAAAATGAATGTAGCTATGTTTGCAGAAGGTGCTGGTGTTATTGGTGACATAGAGATAGGCCACAAGAAAATTGCACTTGCAAATTTGTAGAGGCTAAAGTTGATGAAGTCAAAAGATCTTTTTAATGGAGTACGGAATCTCAAGGTTGCAGAGATCTTGAAGTTACGTGAAGCATGTCTATTTGGTAAATAGTCAAGGGAATCATGTTTGGATGACAAGAATTTACTAGAGATAGTGCATATGAATATCTGGGGTTTCGCAAAGATTACATCTACGAGAAATTGTGGGTTTTATGTCACCTTCATTGATGACCATACACAAAAATTATGGGTATACTTCATGAATGAGAAGACTGAGGTGTTTACTCATCTTTATAATTTCAAGGCCATGGTGGAAAAGAAGATAGGGAACTAGATTCAGAAGTTAATATATGATGGAGGAGATGAATACATATCAAATTTATTCAATAGTTTTCTAAAAAGTCATGGAATTTGAAGGTAATTTTCATGCATGTACACACCACAACAGAATGTCATTGTTGATTGCAAAAATAGACACATTCCAAAAATGGAAAGAGCCTTGATATCTGTGATAATATGTCTCATTGTTTTTGGTCAAAAGTTGTGTACACTATTGTATACATCATGAATAGAAATTTGATTGTTGTTGTACATCCAATTACACCTATAGAGAAGTTTTTAGGTAAAAAGGCAAACTTATTGCATATGAAAGTATTCGATCGTATTGCACATGTACATGTTCTTAATGAGTTGAGCATGAAACTTGATCCAAAAGCAAGAAAATGTATCTTTGTTGGGTACTCACTTGAGCAAAAGGAATATAAATGATACAACCCAATCACATGCCCTGTGAAGGTAATCAAAGATGTGGAATTTGACGAAATGGAAAGATCTTATGCGGATGCAAATGAAGGACTTAATTTTGACTCAAATGACAAAGGAAATTCTGAAAATGCAAATGTAGAGCCTCAAGTTCTGAGTGAACTAGATTATTAGATCAAAAAGCTCTCAACATGCTTGGAGAATAAAGTTTATCAAAAAAAAAATCAAGATCACTTCTTGGAGGAACCTTAGACTTGTGGGAAATCATATGTTTTCTCTTATAATTCTTTGTGGGAACCTTTTTATTGATTAAAATCTCTTCTACCATAGTTATTAGAACTTTCATTAAGGATGTAAGTGAAGCTAAAATCCATGAGGTGGATGGTAGATATCATTTCAAAATACTCTCAATAAAACTTTAATTGATTCCTCACTTTCCTACATTATAGGGAAACATAGTCCATCACATCTAACTCAATCCCATGTGGATTAGAAATCCAAATTCAACTCAAAGAGTTGTAGGAACGTGTTGGAGTTTGAGGTCTATGGAAGCACGTGAACAACACAAGGAAGAAGAAGAATCTTGGAGCACAAAACACAATAGTGAATTTATTACCACTAGAATGTACAAAGATAAGTAACCCATTAGGACTATAGGTGTATATACAAGCTGGGGGAAAAAACCTCCTAAAGAGGGAAAAATGTGCCTCAGCGGTCCTATTGTGTTCACACACATCACTACCTAAACATATCGACAAATACCCCTTGGGAGTGATGCAATAAACAAGGAGCTCACACTCATGCCAATAAGGTAGTGCCAAGCTATGTGGAATCAATCCACAAAAGGAAGTAAGCCCAAAGCTTTGTGAAAAGCTTCAAACTTCTCCCTAGATAGAGCCTTTGTGAAAAGGTTTGCAATGTTCTCTTGCATTGGCACATGTGCCAAGCTCATGTCTCAAGGAGAACCTCTCCCTAACATAATGATAATGCACCTCAATTTGCTTAGTGCAAGCATGGAACATAGGGTTCTTTGCAACTACCAATATGCTCTGATTGTCAGTGAAGATGGTGGTAGTAGAAGACCAACCAACGCCCAAATCAGCCATAAGGCTCTTGAGCCACACACACTCAACTATCATTGTGAAAGCTTCCGTGTACTCAGCCTCAGAATTGCAAGTGGCCATAGTAGGTGGCTGCTTGCTCAACCAAGAAATGCATGACCTACCAAGCATGAAGCAAAACCCACCGATACAAACATGAGTGTCATGGAAATCAACCCAATTAGAGTCAGAAAAAGCATGTAAATCTGGTGGTAGTGATCTCCCCTTGGGATAAAAGAGTCCAAGTAGTCAGGTACCACTCAAGTAGCAAAAGATGCACTTAACTGCCTGCCAATGCATGACACCTAGGCAATCCATAAACCTTCTCATCTATGAGACAACAAACTCAACATTTGGCTGAGTAATGCATAAGTAAATCAAGCATCCAACAACCTGCTGATAGAGAACAACATCAAGTGCATTTCCAGCATCATAAAGACTCAATCCTAAACCTTTCTCCATAGGAGTGGCAATAGGTTTACAGTCTTCAAGGCCAAAATGCTACAATAATGTGTCAATATATTTCGCTTGAAAAAAGATATTCTACCATCAACTTGCATAAACTCAATGCCCAAATAATGATGCAAATGCCCTAAATCAGACATCTCACGTGAGGAATGTAGATCAGCTCATGAGGACCAGTGAGCAGCATGTCATCAACATACACAACAATGATCGACATCATTTGATGCTTAACATATAAGGAGCTAACCATGTGCAATCAGGTAGGCATGTATTTTTTCATACCAAGCATGTGATGCTTGCTTTAAACCATGTAATGCCTTCTTCAACCTGCACATTGGCTTTTCATGCTTTTTGCACAAAGCCATATGCCTGAAAAACATACAATTCTTCATGCAAGTCACCATTAAGAGACGTTGTTTTGATGTCCAATTGATATACATTCCAACCATGATGAGCTGCAAGTACACAGATGCTAGCAACAATAGTCATTCGACAAGTAGGAGCAAAGGTCTCATCAAAATCAATGCCTCTTTCCTGAGCATAACCCTTTGCAATAAGCCTAGACTGATGCTTGTCAACTATACCATCATGCTTACACTTCAGCTTGTATACCCACTTAGTGCCAATCGCCTTCTTGTTAGGAGGCAAGTCGCATAAAGAACAAGTACTGTTTTTCATGATAGCATCATATTTTGATTGCATAGCAACCATCCAATTTTCAAAATTTTGTGTTTCATCAAACAAAAACAGGATCATTCTCATCAAGAGACTAGTGGCAGCCATAGCATAGCAATCTGATGCAAAAGAGGCACTATGAGAGCCTAAACAAGTATGATATGATAGAGGTCCCTCTAATTTGTTGAAACACAAAGTCCGCACCAACCATTTTGTCATAGTTTTTGCCTCCTCAATATCAACTCTCTCATCAACAAGTGAATCATGTAAATTTGCATTAGAAATGGAATGATCTACATCATCACATGAAACCTGTAAAGGCTGAGATGTTGCCTCATTAGGGGTAGCACTAGACTGTCCACCTATAAAATGAGGCAACAAAGTATCATACATGTGTTTGGAGCTAACAGATGTCTCCTTAGTACATGAAAGTAATGGCTAAATAGGATCTTCCACAAAAGCACCATCACCGCTAATCGAAATGTGCTTAGCCTGTGGATGATACAAACGATAGCCTTTGCTTTCAAAATTGTACCCAACAAAAAGACATTTCATTTTTTCATTATCTAATTTCCTACAATGTTGTTTAGGCATTAATGAATATGCAAAACAACCAAAAACACATAGGTGAGCAACAGATAGCTTACGACCATGCCAAGCCTCATATGGAGTGATAGAGTACAATGCTTTAGTGGGATACCTGTTAAGTACAAATATTTCACACATGACAACCTCAAGCCAAAAACTATGTGGTAAAGCCTCACTCTTGACCATACACCTCGCCATCTCCATGAGTGACCTATTCTTTCTTTTAGCAACTCCATTCTGTTGACGTGTATACGGCACTATCACGTTTTGCAAGAAAAATCTAAGTTGAAGGAAGATGCCACTTTTAAGCTTGAACCAGAAGTTGTAATGGATATGAGAATTAGACATCTTAGAAATCGTGAAATAGTGGAAATTTTAGTTAAATGGTTTGCATATCCTATTGAAGATTCAATCTTGGTTGGTTTAGATGCATTTATGGAATATTATTCTTCTTTCTAACTCTGAGGATAGAGTTCTTAAAAGACACGGACAATTGTAAGATAACACATTGATTTTTCCAAAAAACACATGTGTAAGTAATAATGAAATTTTATGTTTACGATATTTTAATCATGTCTGCAAAATTGTATAGCAATAAGTTTTCACATTCTCTCTCTAGAAAGTTATCGCATGAAATTTGTGTGTTAAATTTGAGCATGAAGATGAAGGAATCACAAAAAGTGTTGCATGAGAGAAAGGTAGAGTACTATTAGTAGAAAAACTTTACTTGATTGAATTTTTTGTAGTTCCTATATTTCATGTCTCATTTGGTCGCATGAAGATAGGTTCATGAAGAGATTTTTCATGTTTTTTCATCTCTCTCTAGAATTTCTCATTGTGAAGGGCTCAATTATTATATCTGTAAGCGAATTTGGACCTAAAGCATCTCTAACACTATTGTACAAATCAAAGAGCTGAATATTTTTGTGTCTCACAAGCTTAAGCTAATTCCTCACCGTTTTTGAGTTACAAGGCTTGGAAAAGTGCCATTTTTTGATACTTCAAAAAAAAAGAGAAGACTTGATTCATCTTATTCATGTCCACTGATTTAGAAAATGCACATGGGTATGTGCATTATTTCAAGTGATTGATGTGTGTGTGAGTGTATTGCAGGGATTGCCTCTATTTTTGTAGGTACAATTCTTGAGGTGGACATGAAATGTAGATGCATGGGTGGTATGGAAGGCTTGCATGAGACATGCAAAGAGAAGCTATTTTGGAGCATGCAAATTCTAGGAGTGCATGTCTAAGAAAGCCTAATTGGTCGTGCACTGGCGAAAAGGTGAAGATCCAAAATATGAAGATTGAGAGGTAGGGAGGGATGATGGTCACGCATTGATCACGATCATTTTCAACTTCTGAGGTTGTGATTGAGATTGAGATTGGGATTGAGATTGCAATTGTGATTGGGATTGGGATTGAGATTAGCTCGACCGTGTTCTAGTGGATGAGGCTTCACATTGAAGCTATTTGATAGATTTTGCAACATAGATGAAAACTGCTTGTAAATCTCCATAGATAATAAAGTTCTCTCTCTTCTTGTTCTGCATACTCTATTTTTCTTCCCTATATCTTCTTACGCCAAAATTTATTATTCTGTGTGGGATTGTGATTGAAGATTAGGAGACTTGTTACAAGTGGCATCAGAGCGGAGTTGGATTCCAGGATAAGATGTAGGCTTTGAAGAAGAAGATAGAAGAACAAGAGGAGCTTATCCATAGAATGAATGCAGAATTACGTAAAGAAAGATGCAACAAAAAAGGGACAGTACTACAAATGCTTTCATGGACCTCAATGATGAAGGTGGTAATGTTGTGGGCACATTGAATGCACGTAGAGCTAGACAAAAACATGAACATAAAGAGGATGATGATACACGGAAATCTGCACTCAAACAATTGTTTAAAAGAGCAAAATTAAATGAATTTGATGGTAAGAAGAAAACTAGAGAGGATCTTGAAGCATGGATTGAGGAGCTCAAATATTTCTTTGATCTGCACATGTTTAGTGAAGAATCAAAAGCAAAGGTGGCAATTCTACATCTACGAGCAGTCACCAAATTGTGGTGGAAATCATACATGCAGAAAATAACACAGGAGGGCGTGATCCTCTGGAAAGAGTTTTGAGAGCAAGTAGAGAACTTTTATTGTTTGCCACACTATCAGATGAAAATGAAAAATGGAATTCTACTCCTTCAAGTAACAGGAGGATGATAGATGTAACTTGTCTATTGAAGAATACAAGAGAAGTTTCTACATTTACATAAGTATGCACTAGAAGTTTTTGGAGATGCCTTGAAGAGCAAATTTATTGAAGGTTTGTAGGAATAACTTTGCTATGAAGTAAATGGGTCAGGATCTATAGATTTTCTTGATCCAGTTGCAAAAGCAAAAAACTTTGAAAAGATGGAGAACTTTACCATGAAAAAGGCATCCAAATCAAGGTCTATCCTAACATGACATCGACCCCCAAGAACTATTTTAACGAATCAGAATGGACAAAGATCGACTAACTCTATTAATGATCAAGGAGGACAAACTAAAGTGAAGCAGATTGATACACTTAAGAATCAAGAACCTATGCATTGGCAACATGATTTTGATTTCTTGGAATGAGCCAAAATATTGGGCTTTTCTTTTGATGTGGAGAACATAGAGATTGCACTTTTGAATGTCCAAACAAGGCCATCAACCATTCTATGTAGGCAAAGATAGCTCATCTACAAGAGGAAAGCATAATAGTTGAGGAGGCGGATGATCAAGGTAAGTGTTCTAACCCTAGACTTCAATGCATGAAAACTTCTTATCATTCAAGGGAATCGGTGATTAAGATTATGGGGAACATATCCTCACAAGAGGTTAGTTTCTTGATTGATTCGGCTAGTACAAATTTTTTCCTTTCATGTAAATTGGTAGAGGCTTTAGGATTGCATATTGAGATGCAGACCAAAATACGTGTACAAATGGCTAATGGTAGGATACACTATACTTGAGGCTGCATTGAGAATCTTGATTTTATGCTAGGTGAACATAAGTTTTTGGATACCTTCCATGTAATTGAAATGAGAGAATGTGATGTAATCATTGGAATGGACTATTTAATTCATAACGATGTCGTGATTGATTGTGAAAGTGGGATCCTTACTTTGAGAATAGAGGGAAAGGAACATCATCTTGAAGGCAAGTGTAATTCAGTTTTTTCTCCTATTTCTGCTATAAAGTTGATTAGAGGTATTCGACACGGTTTTGAGACATGTTTGGTTTATGTGAATGACCTTCAAAAGAAGACGAAATACCCGAATATGTTAGAAAACGTTTGTATTAGTACACACATGTACTTCCTAATGATCTATCAGGCATGCCTCCTCCTAGGAAAATTGACCATGCTATAGACCTCTATCTAGGAAGTGAGCCTTATTCTAGAGCATCTTATAGGTCTGATATTGATGAATTGAAAGAGTTGAAGCTCCAACTTAATGATCTATTGAAGAAGGGGTTGATAAGACCTAGTGTTTCACCTTGGGGATCAGTTTTTTTGTTTTAAAAAAAGAAAGATGGCGCATACACACTTTGTATCAACTATAGGGGATTGAACAAGAAAACCATTAAAAAAAAGTATCCACTTCCACACATAGATGAATTGCTGAGTCAATTGAGTGGTGCCACAATATTCAGTAAAACTATCTTAAGATAAGGGTATCATCAAATAAGAGTAAAGTCTGGGGACATAGCCAAAACTGCTTTTAAAACACGATATGGTCATCATGAGTTCAGAGTTTTGCCTTTTCAATTGACAAATGCTCTTGCAACATTTATGTGTTTGATGAATAATGTATTTCATGAATATCTTGATGAATTTATTTTAGTCTTTCTTGACGATATTTTTGTGTATTGTAAGGATGATGATGAACATGCATTGCATCTCAGGAAGACTTTATAGAAACTCAGAGAGGATAAACTCTATGGTAAGTTGAGTAAATGTTTTTTTGCAAAGGGGGAAGTGACTTATTTAAGGAGAGTTTTTCTAAGGAAGGGATTCACATAGATCCTGAGAAAGTTAAATGCATAGTTGACTATCCTACACCCAAATGTGTGAGAGATGTGAGAAGCTTTCTTGGTTTGGCACAATATGAGAGGGCACACATTAGAGAGTTTTCCCAAATCACAAATTCTCTTACAGAATTGACAAAGAAAAACAGAGATTTCACATGGAATGATGCGTGTGAAAATGCATTTGAAGAATTAAAATGGAAAAATATTGAAAAGATGGTCCTAGTGTGTTCACACATATCACTAGCTAAGTATATCAAAAAATAGTGCATTGGATGCCTCCAAGGCTCCGATTGAGAACAAAGAGACATAGACCACTGATTCTATACAAATTGAATCTACATCAAAAATTGTAGTGGACATCATGAAAATTGCAGAAGAGCTGGTCTTGACGTTGATTAGTATTAGAGAAGGTTGGAGAACACCGATTGAATGGCGCATCACAACAAGATTTCCAAGATTCTTGAGTAGTAGGAAAGTATCGCAGATAGAAGATTTAGAACGCATTCAATAACTAAATTTGCAATTTCCACAAGGTTTACCATTAGTTATTGATCAAGCTTCACTTATTACCTCTGATTCCAAAGAAGTAGTGGACATACTTGAATACTTTAGTCCTAAAGTTATGGAAAATTTACAGGGTAGACAATAGGGTAGAAAACATGATGGACAAAGAAGACACTTTCAAGCCGACCTTACCTATGCTAAATTTGATGCATTTCTAGGAGATGACCTTGATTCTCATGTCCACATGTTCAAAATTAATTATAGTGTATTAGACAATGTAGAAGATTATGAATACAAAGCAATAGTTTTCCAATCAACACTACTTAACAAACTAGCATGAAGGTTAAGAGAGTTTGACCTAAATCACTTTCAAAGTTATGATGATGTTTGGAATGCTTTCCAACAACACTTTCAGCCAATTGTAAAAGAATCACCAACTGCAAGAAATCCCCCCCTTTTAGGCATCATAAAGTGCTTCTCCTAATCAACAACAATCTTAAACCCAAGTGGGCCCCACATGAGGGTGATGAGAGGGTGATTAACCTTCTTTGTAATGCCATTTAAACTTCGTAAGACCTAACCCCGCCTTATGGGACATGGGGGTCTCGTGGGCACTAGTCCCCTTCACTTGTGCTTTTCTTTTCCTTTATTTAATACAAGTCAGGGAGAGTAGGCTCTGGCCAAACTTCCTTCATTAAAAAAAAAAAATTCAGCCAAAGAGATAGTGGGGGCCTTGGCATTCTAGACATTGGGTGCATGTCTAAAACCCTTGCAGCAAAATGAACGATTAAGGTGTGGTGCAATGGGGAGGCCTCATGGGCCAAGTTGATCTTCAGAAACAAGAATGGGTTGACTTTCGTGGGGTTCCCTAATTGGAAGAATCTTGACATTCTGAACCTTTTGTTTTCCCCAATCCGAGTCTTCCCGAAAGACTTGAATCTTTTGTGCTCCCTATAGAAGAGTTGGAATAAAGTCAAAAGCTTCACAAGAATAAGTGAAGATTGGAAGTGGACCGGCCAGTATCCATGGCATTCGGATCATGGAATCTTTGAACATTCAAAATGCCAAGAGGCTATGGAACAAAGGCTTCAAAAAATGGAAACATCTCTGGAAACAAGACACCAACTAGTGGATCAACTTTGAGGATATTTACCCTAGCTTCAACATTACCTATGAAGAATGGAATACGTTGCAAAGCAGATGTCTTGCCTAGGACCACTCTAAAGTTCACCTTCTCATGGGGCACAACACGCCGAGATGGCTTGGTCTCAAATGGCACAATGGTAATTGCCTGACAAAAATCCCGAACATCGAAGAAACCATTGATTATCAGGTTAACCTCAACAAGAAGTGGTTCCTATCATGGACACGGCTACAGTGGGACATGAAGTTCATGGCTATATGGCACCCTCTCATAGAAATAAAAAATTATGTCCTCTTATGGAAAATTCTTTCATCGTGGAATCTGGACCAACCTTAAGGCTAGCAAAATTTGTGGGGTGCCTCCCTGGTGCAAGCACTGCTACCGGTGCATCGAAGATGCTTCTCATATCTTCTTTACTTGTCCCAACTCCAGCAGGCTCTGGTAGATTGTCGAAAAGAAAATTAGACTTCAGAAACATATCAATTGGAAACAAGCTCTATTGGGAGAAGCAATCGGATGCTCCACGACTCTCTAGAATGCCATCAGATGGGAGGTATAGTGACAATAAATCAATTTACGTCACTATAGATATAAGTCCAATAGGCATAGTTTGGGCAATGGGCTAGGAAGATGACCAAGGAAAAAGATATGCCATTCGGTTTGGAGCTAAGGTGCTAAATATTTGTTGAAGAGGCTACCCTCACATCAAACAAGAACTCTGGGGAATAGTGACAACATTGAAAAACGATAAAGAGTACTTAATTGGAGTGAATGTAGTCGTGGAAACACATTGCTTGCCATTGTTAGGGATGATTGTGAATTTTTCCACTATAGACATCGCTATGCTAAGATGGATAGCATATATCAAGTCAGTAAACCCTTAGTTTTTCAATATAGCTAGAAGAAATAATGAAGTGGCTGATATGTTGTCACGAGTAATATATGAAGATGAAGACTTGATGACTTCAAATGACAAAGATATAGGCTCATACTTTTATGCTTCACATGTACATACCTCTAGCCTTGATGGAGCATGTGCAAGACAAAAAAAAATGAGCTTATTTATCAAATTGAGAAGTTAAAAGCTAATATCAAATCTTCAAGAAGAAGAAAACAAAAGAATTTAGGAAACAAGAAAAAAGATAGAAAGGGAAATGAGAATATTTACGAAATTCGAATGGGAATAACAGAGAGATTTGACCAGAGTGAATATGAAAGTGAATGAAAAGAGATTGGAAAATATTTGAGTACCATGTCTCTTGATCCAAACTAGAGTAAAGAAAGGTTCAAGAATGTTGGAAGAAAATCAAATAATTATTTTTTGAAAGATGGTTTGCTCTGGAGAACTAAACTTGGAATGAGAAAAATTCCTTAGTGAGTTCTAGGTTATAGCAGAATGAAAGATAAATTATGACTGAGATGCATAGTTCCTTATGGGCTGAGCACAAAGGCTTTCAAGGAACATATGAGAAGATAAAAGAAAGGTATTGGTGGCCTGGAATGTATATAGAAGTTTAGAGTTAGGTGGCCATATGTAAGATTTGATAGATGTTCTCCAATGTAAAGCATAGGGATGAATTGCATCCAACATATCCTTTAGAATATCCATTGTAAATGGGTTGTTGATTTCGTCATGATACCTTTTGGAATACAGCATATGTGATACATTGTACTTGCAAGAGAAGATTTGACAAATCATGTGGAATGGAGAGATCGAGAAAAAAAACCACAATTAATGTATGTAAGTTTCTATTAGAAGATGTATTGAGTAGTTTTGGGTATGTTGAAAAGATAGTTGTCGATAGAGGTGAGCTCGATGCTCAAGAAGCAAATGATTTCTTTGCAAAATATGGCATTTGACTATCGCTCACCACAACATATAATCCAGAACCCAATGGAAAATTGGAACATGGACATCCTCCAATCATTAAAGCCTTGGCAAAAGCCTACGATGGAAAAATCAAGAATTGGTCGAAATATCTTCCCTTTGCCTTGAGGGCGGATAGGATGACATGCACAAGGACTACTGGATATATGCCACCAGAACTAATGTATTATTAGAGACCTATGCTAACGATGGATTCGCATGCTCTAGCACGGACCTCATTGCCCTCGGAAGATGATATGTAAAGAGAAGATCTTCTAGCAGTATGAATCCTTCAACTGGAAAGAGGAACGAACCAAATATAAGATGTTGCAATCAAACTCAGAGCATCAAGAGAAAAGAATAAGATAGCATGTGACAAGTCCCATAGATTGAGGCCCAAGGAGATAAATGAAGGTGATTGGGTTCTTGTCTATGATAGCTCGCTAGACATGCAATATGAAGCCCATCATAAATTAGTAGAGGGATGGTTCGGACCTTACATGATATGTGAAGTGTTTAACAATGGCACATACTCACTTAGAGAGTTAGATGGAACAAAGCTAAAAGACTTGATCGCTCGGAACAGAATCAAACTTTTTAAGAGAAGAGAAAATGAAAATTATGAAATGTTGATAGATGAAGAAAAAGAAGAAGATGAAGAAGTTGAGGAAATTATTGAAGAGGATCAAGATGAAGAAGAAATATGAATGAAACTTGAGAATAAAGAATTTGTACATGTATGTATGTATGTATGTATGCATGTATGTATGTATGTATGTATGTATGTATGTATTTAAATAATAATGATTAAGAGGTCAATTTTTTATATGCTCAATAATAGGAGTTGTGATGTATAAAAGAGTGATTAAATATCAAATAATGTGCTTGTGAAAAAGTGTAAGTGTATGTTAATTAAAATAATTATGTACACTGTTATATATATATATATATATATATTTCTTATGTGTGTTTATTTTTAATATTTCTTTTCTTGCAGGTACGATTGAAGAGAAAGAAAGAGAGAGAGAGAGAGAGAGAGAGAGAGAGAGAGAGAGAGAGATTTGTAGTTTAGTTGTGTAATCATGGAGGAAAAGTATTCTACTGAAGCAGAAACATCTTCTAGGATAGTTTCAAATCGAACTAGAAATATACCTATAGATCAATCTTCAATTAATGTTTTTATGTCCACTTATTTGTTTCCCATGCCTATGAATATTATAGTAGATGAGGAGACAATTTCCATTTTTTTTTTTAATATTTGCTTCCATTGGAAGAAAATAATGTGAGAACTTGTGTATATACATGTTTGTGAGTATATTGACATTTTGTTTGAATAAAAGTTTTAAGAGTTAAGCAGAATAAGACCTACGATCGCAAGCTTGGAAGTCGACATTTACTATTCTTCATAAATGAAGGTGAGTAAAGTCTTCTGACCTTGGGATTTGTCATGTGTGTATATGTGTGCTATATGATCATGCTTTATTTTTTTGTAGAGTTCTAGAAAGAATTCTTAAAGAAATTTTAATAATGTGAATAAGTTGTATATAATGAGATGAAATGTTTGATAATTTTCATCAAGTTTTTTTAAGAAGAAATAGGAATCTTAGAGTAGCAAGTGAAGAATAAAGATTGAGAATGAAGAAAATAGAGATGATTGAGAATGCAAAATTCAGAGGAGCTACTGACTCCACACAGGTGATATGTCTTTGTTTCAGATTTCTTTTCGTTTTGTACATGTATATATGAAGACTACATATTACAAGTATGTGATATATAAACAAATGCATAAATGCTAAGGGAATTAAGTAAATTTAGAATTTCATACATTTATTATGATTACATGTGATGCATAAATGGCCAAGGATTATATGAGTAGAATTGGCTAGCAGACTAAAGCTTTCGGGAGCTAAGACCTAGGAAAGTGAAGGCAAGACTTAAACTGAGTGTTTCTATATGCTAGTATACTTCAACGCTTGATGAGTGGGATTCTTTGATTTCTACTTTTGATCCCTCACCTGTTCCTACCTCCATATAGATTATGATTTAGATAAATGTTCATACACCAGCCAGCTATATATGTATGTGTATGTTTCAGCAGTGCATTGCGATGGGATAGTACGTGGGTGGAGCTATCGTGATCGGGTGATCAAGGCCAGAAACAAATACTAGTTTTGTTTATGGCCTGATCTCTATGTTTTCCTGAACCTATATAGACGAATAGGTGAGTGGAGTCACTTTGACCAGGTGGTTAGAGCCATGCGCTGACGTCGATTTCATATGGGGCTCACACTGTGTGTCGTGCACTATGTCAGGTCAGTAGACAAGTGGGGAAAACCTATCTAGGTGGATTGTTCCATGAGTCGCATCGGATTTCAACATAGGTCGAATTGTGTAAATAAAAGAATAAAAATAAAATAAAAAAGGCTAAGCTTGGATGAAATGCAAAGAAAAAGAAAATAAAGCAAAAGTAAAAGAAATAAGGAAAAGATATGATGGGGGTTTGGACGATAAGATATCAACAAGGGAAACAAATTGTAGTTCCACAAACCAAGTTATTAGGGATTAGTATGCTTGGGATAAGCTACTCGGTCTGAGCAGGTTGAGTGAGTGAAAGAGCTATGAAGCTTGCAATTCATCCATATGATTGTTAGTCTGATTGTATTGGTTGTAACATGATAGGTTGTATGTGATAGTTATACCTACTTTATTCTCTAAATTTGTGCCAAGTTCAATATATTTGAATGATGCATATTTTTCCTTCAAGTTGGTTTACACCCACCTCTGATTGCTTGATACTTCTTGTGTTTGATGTTGTGCTTGCAAGTTGGTGCACTCGAAGAATGCACAGGTTCAAAGGGGGTGGATGTGGTCGAGATATCAAACCTAAGCCCACAATCCGATTGAAAGTAATTAAAAGTACAAAGTGAAGGTTAGCACATTGGGAGGATGTATATGTTTAGAGGGGGTGGATGTGGTTCTTACATGGAAATCAAGCTATCAAATTAAATCAGAAACAATAATTGAAATCTCACTCAAGGTATATTAAGTAAGATATGAAGATATAATTAGAAGGATTCAAGTCTCTCTTACAAGATAGAAACTTCAAATGAGAACTCAGTAGATATACTTCAACTGGTGATCTTGATCCTTGATCATAATCTTCTATTGCATATTGATGCCTGAAAATAGTTCAGTTGCATTTCTTTTAATTGATTGTATGAATCGTAGTTGTTTGTTGTGATCCTTTCTTGAGTTCTTGCATTAAAATGCTAGCATATATGGTTATGCCTTGATCATGAGTATATGTGTCTGTTGAGAGTGCATCTAATGCATTTTGCAAAGGTGCATATGTTCAAATGTAGACGTGTATTAGCATGAGTGTGTTGGTGTATTTCATCCAAGCCTAGTGCTTGATCACTCATAACTATAAAGCATTGCTTATGTACACTCTCAATGAGAGAGTCATAGGAACATCCCCTTGTAATTCTTGAAAAAGTAATACCTTGAAAAGTAAAATTCTATGAAGAAATTCGTGGTCTTGTTAGGCATGAGTTACGAGCTGATTTAGGAATGATTGATAGCTACATGATTCCTCAACTTTATTGGAACTTTTAGGTACAATCCCTCCAATATTTGAATTCAAATATCTCTATATATACACATATGTATAATCGCAGAATAGAGAGCATAGCTTAAAGCTACATTTTGAGAAGATTTTGATCAAGCATCAAGCCATAAGTGAAACACACATTGTGCTCCTCCTTTCCAAGCTTAATGTTCATTCATATCATGTACAATATGTGGAATACATATTTATTTTCATGCTACATTGTGGAGTTCTTCTCATCTGTTGCAATAGGTTCACATTCATAACTTCAGTCAACTTCAGTGAGTGATTTCTCTATGTACACTTGATGTTTTGCTGAGCAATTGAAATGAGAAAATTGGAAATTTTTGGCACCAATCTTGAAGTGCATGCCTTCTTCTTGAGCGGTGATAATAGCCTTCACCACCCTAACTAGGTTATTATCATCACTTTGTATTTGTTGGAGTGTGGCATCACATTATTTTATCTCGTTTTGAGTATGTTGGAGATTGTGTCATAAAAGCTCCAATTGTTGCTCAATCAATACCCCGAGTAGAAGTGATGTACCAAAATGCTTGGTATTATGGGTAGGGTCTATGGCCTTATATAGAACAACAAACTAGGACTCGACCTCTTGTTCGAAATGGATGCCCAATCAAGAGCGGACATCGTAAATTGCAATTGGACACTGATACATACACCTCCATAGATCCATGCAGGCTCTAATACCATTCTGTATAGGATCTTGCAGATGCACAAATGCAGAGATAGTACGGAAATAGAATCTTGCAAAAGCATAAACAAAACAGATAGAGACAAGAGTCTGGACACAAGATTGGGTACGATCTTCCCCGAGATACTCTTATGGAAGAGTCTATAAGAGCATGTGTATTTATAAGTACTTTTCACTACGTCCTGAATACAGGATACATGAGGTTAGTGCTTTAAAAAGCATGCATTTACAAAAATTTGCTTGATTTACAAAATTCTCACTTTCCAAGTGATCTACTATTTTTACAAAAATGATGCTTTCTAGAGCGATCTATAATTTTTACAAAAAATATCTAGAATACTATCTTTAACTATCTTCAAAAGTATTTAAATAAATCCATGTGTGTTCATGCCCTCATGATTCTTTAGCTGCTAAATCAAAACACAAATCACATTAAAAATTCTCAAGACATTAAAATCCATAAAACATTCTATTATTCCATAAAGTATAATAGCTTCATTCGATTTGAGCATCTAGAGTCAATGTAGAATACATGCTCATTAGACTTACCTTTCTTCATTCCCATGTTCATAAGTACAAGTGAATCTTCTTGAGCTTGATCATTTGTTTAATTTTTGTAATCTCTCCTTCCTTTGTATCCTCCTCGATAGTTTTTTTAAAGGAAGTGTTTTTGTATCCATATTAATTGTTTTACTTGCCTCTTGAAGCTCCATAACCACCTCTGCTATATTCTCTTCCTTTGTGATTCCTTGGATTTCTAAATCAATGATCTGTTATATAATTTGATAGATCACATATGGTGCAAGGTTGAGAGACTTAAGCTCTCCCCTACCTTGTCTTCCTCCTTTGCCTCTTCCTCTTGAGCTTCTACCTCTACCTACAAAGTTAGCTTGAGAGGTGCTTCCTTCATCATCAGATTTCTTAGCTTTTCCTTTGTTATCTTTGCCTCTTCTTTTATCCATATAAAGAGTAGAGGATTGGTTAGATTTCTAGTTTTCTCGATTCTTCATGAGTTTGGCTTCATGGGTGAAGAGTTTCCCCATGTGTGTGTTGAAATCTAGTGCTTGCATATCCATGTATGAATTCATAGCTCTGTTCAAAGCTTCCCATTTGACATTAGCTTTGATTCTATTGATGAATTGCCTCAGATTCTAATCTTCATCAATGACTTGTCCAATACCACCATGTTGATTTTCAATGTCCTTCATCTTGGTGATAAGACACTTTGCTTGGGCATCTTCTTGAGTGTTGTGAATTCCATCTACAATTGTTTCTTCCTAGCTTTGGTGCCTAAGGAGAAGATTGCTTCCAAAGCATTCCATGTCTCTTGAGAGGTCTTAGAGTTTCTAATATGAAGAAGTAACAATTTCAATATCAGAATAATGGATAGATACCATCCATCAAAGAATCATGACTTTCACATAGTAAATAACATGCCTATGACTCAAGAAACATGTCAAAAAACAAGCATATATAAATGCATATTAAGATTACCAATCTATAAGCCGGACTTCAAAAGATGCATAGAGGTGATGAATGAATTACATCCCCCTAAATTGATATAGAGGAAGAAGTATGGCTATTGCATCAACACTTCTGTTTTCTAGGCATGAACAGATTTACAACTCCTCAAAAGATAGTCGTGCAACTATTATCTCATGCGATCAAGTAAGTGGGAGACAAAATGAATATGACTCCATACGTTTATGAAATGTTATGTGAAGCTAAGAAGGAGTGGGGTATAAATAAGTTTCATTATGGAACACAGACTTAACCATTCTTATTTATCATGCTTTGAATATTTTTTATCATCTACAACTTATGCCAACTATCTTGGACATGGTTAGATATGTGAAATCTACATCGGTTCCAAAAAGAAGAAGGTAGTAGGTACTATAGAAGTTGGACCTATTGCAACACATGCGAGGAGGAAAGAGAGCAAGAGAGTATGATGAAGTGATAAATACATCATCAGCTAATAGAATCCATCAATTTCCAACTTCCATTATAGCCTAACCACCACCCATTATTGAGGAAGAAATAGAAGAGGCTTAACAAGCCACCCATGCATTTATTTAGGGGCAAGTGAATCGAGATATCGAAGATCACTATTATAGACCAGCAAGTGAGGCTAAGGCAAAGTAAAGGACGAGCAAAAGAATTTCAAGAATATCGCACTATGTAGAACTGGGATTAGAGGATTCAAGTTCTTATTCAAGGCCACAAGTTCAAGAATATCAATCCCGATTGAATGCCAATTTGCAACATGATTCTAATGATGATGGAAATTGGGAAGAACTCAATCAAATGGTCAATGATCAAGAGAGAATGATTCAGCATAAGGCACAAGATGAAGAAAAAGATAAAGATGTACTTTGCACTCAGAGAACTTGTATAGATTTTACGATCCTAATCAATCTTGTTACAAATATTCAAAGAGAATAAAGAGTGTCTTTGAATGCTACTTATACTCATACTCTTGCTCAAGGAGAAGAAGTGCCATCAAGAACACAACAAAGTGATGGCACAAAAGGCATGAAAGGATGGACATCAATAATCAGGTTTATATTTTGTATAGTTTGTAAATACACCCACATAGAGGGTTCTATTTTTGGAAACAACTAGCAAAAGTAGTGGTTAGAATAAGGATCACTATTGACCGTGATCTCTATTAATAAAAGCAAGGGCTCTCCACAAAAGAGACCAACTTTTACTTTCACACATGCTTTTCAAATCCGCTCTCATGTAAACTATTTTTACAGAATGAAAAAATCCTATAAATACATGCACTTTATGGACTGTTGAAACAGAGTGCATGGGGGGAGATTGCACCCAATACTATGTTTTGTCTAGTCTCCTTGCATATCTATTTCTTTGTGTGTTTTCAGCATTCATAGCCTCTGTGTGCACATGAATTAAGATCCTGATAACAGTGGTATTAGAGCTCTCTATGCGTCACTACGGAAGGGTCTCTTTCCATTTGTTTTGGCATTTGACCTTTGTTTTGTTGTTTGCTTCTCCTTCCAATTTCGATTCTGATTTTGATTCCGATTCCTATCCTTGTCCCTATTTTCGTTCCAATTCCTGTTCCTGTTCCTGTTCCTGAACCTGAACCTAGGTTTACACCTAGGTTTACACCTATGTTTACTCATTTGGCTTACTCCAGGGTGTCGACTAAAGCATATAACATAGGAATAACTAAGGCATTACTTTGGCACCCATGGTTCCCTTGGTGACTGTTGGTAGCCATTGGCTACGCGCGAACCCATTTTAGTTTATGAGTGTCAATAAGGATTTTTATCTTCACCAAAGAGGGAGGACTTGAGCCCACAACCTCACTCTCAGAAAGGAAGTGTTTTATCACTACACTATCTCTTTGAGTTGTCACTCTAGTTCTCTTTTCTTATATTTAACACAACTTGCATCTCTTTCTTACTTTTTCAATTCCCAAGAACAACCCTTCCTTTTACATTTTAATTCAAGCAATCTCAAATTTTTTTTACATATCTAGCAAGAGGGTTTTGTTCTATACATACCCATGGACCTATGAACACCATGGAGGATTTTAGTGAGTCATCTCTACCTGAGGTACCACTCAAGCAACAGCTTGAGCTCCTGTGGCACAAGCTTCGAGGCGCTCAGAATGAGATCGGACAATGCAACGAAGTATTTCAGAAGCAATCTCATGAAGATAGCCTTGTGAGGGTGGTAAAAGCTATTGTCTCTGCCCAATATGATGGCACGCATTCCAAGATTGGTGTTGTTAAAAACTACCAATTTCTATAGTTTGATGGCTATAAGAATGACCCTTTAGTTCTTTCATAGTTATCACAATTTGACGATTTCTATTCTGATGAAACATATGCTGAAAGTAAAAAAAAAGCAAATTTTCCACTAACTATTTAGTAGGAAGCTCAGCTCTAGTGGAATGTCCCTTACATAGAAGGAGGGTGACACTACCACTACTTACATGGAGCAGTTTTGGCAAAAATTATTATTGGTTTGAATGCTCGAAGATGTACCAGAGGATATCTTGCAGTGGAAATATGAAGATGGTTTGAAGATGGGAATCCAAGCGAAGCTTCACACCCTATGGCCTAAAACCCACAAAAAGGCTATCTCTTTTGCCTATGATGCAGAAAAGGAAATTCATTCCATAACCAAGTCGATCCATCTACAACAACTGCATCAATGACCACTTTTTGTTAAACCAACCTTTCCTATGAAACGTAATTTTAATGCCCCCTCTTAATCTAGTTTTTCTTGTCCTCCACAATCCAAATAATCAACATCACCTATTGCTTCGTCTCTCCAACCTACCAAACCACTTACCTTGCAAAATTCAGCGATGGATGCCCAACAAAAGCGATCACATATCACTTGCTGGGATTGTGGTAAACTTGGACATACAAAAATGAAGTGTCGATTGCGACCTCTTCACATGAAACTAGTTGCACCTCCTATTTGGGTAGAGGAAGCATTGGCGAAGGACATAAGCACCTTGAAAAATGATATCTCTATTCATTCTTTACTTTGCATGCAGGCTACTATCAATACCAAACTGGTTAATATTTTACATGATGATGGTAGTTCACATGATTTCATTTCATATTTATTAGTACAAGAACTTAAATTAAAAACAATTCCTTCCTTGTATAAAGTGAAAGTTGCATTTCAAGGTAGTTGTTATAATATAACACGAGAAGTGCAAGACGTTATGATTAGCATAGGCCCATATGTAGATGCATGAACATTTTTAATTGCACCTTTGCAATCTTACAATGTTATACTCGGTATGCCTTTTCATCATCATTATAACCCATGCATTGACTACCATAGCCATACATTTAACTTTAAATTTAAAGTTCAAATCATTACTTTGTCTGGGCAGCATTATTTCCAGCCATTTCCATTGATTAGTCATACTCAAGTAAAACTTGCATTTAGGAAAGGATGCAATTCATGCATTGTTTTCATCAATGTAATAAATTCTTATAATCATACACTTCCTAATGCACATAAACCTTTCATGACTACTTATAAGGATTATTTTATGTGTGAGTATCCCTCTGAACTACCACCATCTGATGATCCTTTAACCATAGCATAGACTTAATTCCTGGTAGTTCTCCTCCTCATAAAGCACCTTATGGGCATGGCCCACTACACCAAAAGGAAATAGAGAACCAAGTGAAAGACCTTCTCCACAAGGGACTTATAAGGCCTAGTTCCTCCCCATTTGGAGCACCAGCTCTCTTACTAGAGAAGAAGAATAAAACTTATCAAAGGTCATTGATTATAGAGCCCTTAACAAGATCACAATAAAGAATAGATAGCCTATTCCTCGAATAGATGATCTCTTAGATAAATTACGAGGAGCTCATGTATTTAGTAAAATTGATCTTAAATTAGGCTACCATCAGATTCGTATGATGCAAAATGATATTTTTAAGACTGCATTTAGAACTCAAACTGGTCATTATGAATTTATAGTAATGTCTTTTGGACTTACCAATGTGCCTACTACATTTGCACGAATGATGAACAACATTTTTCTTGATTACCAAGCTTTTGTTCTTGTATTCTTTGATGATATACATTTTTACAATAAGAATGATGGTAAGCATGAAAAGCATCTAAAAATAGTTTTTCATTTGCCACGAGAGAACACACTTTATGCTAATCCTGAAAATATTTACTTCTTTCAACATAAGATAGAATATCTAGGACATATTATTTCAAGTGAAGGCATGCATGTAGATCCAAAAAGGATTAAAAGTTATTGTAGAATGGCCTACACCACATTCAGTCAATGATGTTCGTTCTTTTCTTGGGTTGGCTAGTTTCTATAGGAAGTTTGTTTCAATTTTTTCCTATTTAACATTGCCTCTTACCTTATTATTGAAAAAGAAAATAAAATTTTCATGAGGAGTTACCCAACAACAATCCTTTGAAAAACTCAAACATGCACTTTCATATGCACCTATTTTATAGTTACCTGCTTTTTCACAACCATTTCATGTTGTTAATGATGCTAGTGGTTCAGGAGTAGGTGTTCTTTTAATGAAAAATGATCATCCAGTTGCATTTGAAAGTAGAAATCTTAAGCCCTTAGAAAAGAATTATAGTACATATGATAAAGAATTGTTATGAGTTGTGCATGCTTTGGAATTTTGGAAACTCTATCTTATTGTTTTTGAGGTATTAATCAAAACCGATCAACAGGCTATTAAGCATTTATTAAATCAGCCCTTAACCTCTTATAGACATCTTAAATCATCTTCATTCATTCAAACTTTCTAGCCCATGATCCAATATCAACCGTGTAAAGCTAATGTCGTAGCCGATGCTCTTAGCCGTTTTCCTTCACGTTCTGTTGTTTTGCGTAATATTTCTACTTATGCATCTGATTTGTATTTCTCACGTGTGTGGCATGACTTCAAAAATGGTGCACCTTTATCTAATGAACATTATACATCTCATCATGGTTTGCTTTATTTTCAACATAGATTGTGCATAACCCAATCTTTTAAAGATTTTTTCATCAAACAAATGCATGAACCATCTTACATGGGTCATAGAGGCATACAGAGCACCATTTCTGCTTGCAAAGATTTCTTCTTTTGACCCCCGATGGAAAAAGATATTGCACATTATGTTTCTCAATGCCTTGTATGTCAACATGTAAAGTGTCATCATGGTAAATCATTTGGATTGTTAATGCCACTTCCCATTCCAAGCGAACCATGGGAACAAGTCTCTATGGGTTTTATCACAGGTCTTCCTATCACTTCATCACATAACGATATGATTTGGACAATAGCTGATAGGTTTCGTAAATATGCATATTTCATTCCTTGTAGAAAAACTTTTTTTGCACCTCAAGCTGCAAAATTATTCATCAAATGCATTTTCCCACATCATGGATTTCCAAAAGTAATGTTATGTGATCGTGATGTTCATTTTTTAAATCATTTTTGGGTTGCCTTATTTCTGCATTTTGGTTCTAAAATAGATTTCAACTATGCATTTCATCCTGAAAGTAATGAACAAAGTGAGGCTACCAATCGTAATATTCTTGATTTATTGCATTTTTAATCATTAGATAGTCCCACTAACTGGCACCAAAAGTTTTCATTGCTTCAATTTGCTTACAATAACACCACACACACCAAGATTGGTCATGCACCTTTTGAAATTGTTTACGGGAAAAAGCTTCTTATTCCCATGTAACGCACTCAAACTGATATTCCAATTGTTGATTCTATTGTTGAAGATCACATTTCTATACTTCACAATGTTCACGAGAACAATAGGAAAAGTCAAGAAAGTTATACATGTTATTTCAATACAAAATGATTAGCCAAGGAATTCGAGGAAAATGATCCTGTATGTTTGCTTATCATTAAAAGATGTCTGAAAAATATTTTGGAACATCCCAAAATTAAATTTGCACCATGCTGTTATTGACCATTTTGCATTATACAAAAAATTAATGATAATTCATTCAGATTAGATATACCATCTCATTGGAATATACATAATTATTTTCATATTAGTTTACTTAAACCATTTGTTGCTCTAGCACAATGGTGAGAACCACGTTAAGAAGCTCCACCTCCTTAATGTCAATCCGCGAAAGAGATAGGAGTGATATGAAGTTCGTGAATATGAGATGAAGTGAGAGTGAAGGTGAGAAGCATAGAAATGCACACACACATACACACACACACACACAACAAAGAGACAAGCAAGACACAATGGAAGGTAGGAAATCAACTCTATTGCTCAAGAACACTCTTACAAGCTCAAACTCATTCTAGCTCATACAAGTCTACACTAGCTAACCTCAAAAATGAGCTCTCTAGCTCTTTTTATAGATTCTAGACTAGTTTTGACTGGTTTCACATCTAGTGACCGGCATAGTTAAGAAATAGGTTCTAGGTGCTATTTGAAAGGGTAAACGGTGTCTAAAAATAACCAAAATTGGTACGCTCATTCTACCTAAGCTCCTCAAGCTTAGGGTCTCCTCGGCTTGTAAAAAATGGAGCTATAAATTACAAAAAGGGTTTTTCTATGTTACGTATGGTACAAAAGTGATGAAAATCACTGTTGGAGGTTTTGAAATGTATTTATAAAATATAAGTCTTTAAAAAATGATTCGACTGACTCCCTGCTTCTTCGTTATGCTCTGTCTTCACATGCTTCCGCGTCTTCTATGCCTCTGGCTACTGCCAACACCCCCCTCCCTCTCGCTTCGGTCGTCCTCGACAGAACGTTGTTGTGAGGTCTGTCGGATGTAATTCTGTAGGAGCTCCTGAGCGAGGGTGTGTTCTGATATTCGAATGCCTCGGGCCAAATCTGCCTCGAGTTTCTCCCAATCAATGGGTTGCGGTTCATCTGATGGCGGGAGTCAATAATGCGTGGAATATACCATCTGTTCATAGGCAAATAATTGAAGTAAATGCATAGGCCTGCTGATGAACATTCCGAATGGTATTCCCAGAAATCAATTGTGAACATTTCTTCGAAGGTCTACTTGTAGCACGCCGGTAGGTATTTGATTCTACAATGCCAGGCATAACACACCCGGAGCGATGGCGTTGTACTCATATCATATGCAAGATCTAGATTACCATGCTCGAAACCCGGGGTGTTCACATGTGGTGCCTTGACGCGTTTGAAGACTTTAAAAACCATCTACATCATGTCAAATATTTTGACAGTCATGTGCACTGCTATATCGTCCATATGTTTTAAGCGTGGGAGCCAGTGGTGAATCGTTGCCATCATGTATCCAACTGTAGGTGGTCCGGTGGGTGGCCTGAAGTATGGGTAGTTTAGCCAATCCTGGCATTGCTTGTTGTTCTGTACTTTTATAGCAAATGCCTTCCAGGAGCGGCGACGTGGCACTAGTCCCCAACATGGGTTGTATTTTAAGTGTAGTGGTGCCTTAACCCAAGTACTCATCATCTCAGGATATTCTTGTAATAAATTCTTGCGCCAATCTAGTTGAAAGATTTCTCCTTGCTGCGCATCTAGTGGCAAATCTTCAGGCTCGAATTGAGTTGCATGGGAGGGCTCTTTGCCTGTTTCTTTTTCTATGGCCAATTGATATTCCGCCATTAACATAAAGTAAAGCTTGTATTGTAGCTCATGCCCTGATATGTATCTGCGAGGGGCCAAATGAGCAAAGTAGGGGGACTGTAAAATGCGTTCTTCAATCATTGCCATGGCGTGTAACTGTGCCTCTACCCTTGCTGAGTGGATTGTTCCAAGTTCTTCTATCATCTTCATCCATGCGGGAGTTGGAAGTTCGAAAGTCGTTTGGCCTTCGGCCGTGACTCGTCCGCCTGGGATGGGTTGGGGTTCATACTCCCCTTCAAAAGTTTCCTCCACCGGAATAGTGACTGTTTCTTCCTCTGCTAGTAGTTCCGGTGGGGAGTCTGGCCTGGAAGGTGCTTCATATACGGCTATCTGTGATTGAAGAGTTGATACATGGGCCCGTAATGCATTGAGTTCCTCTAGGATGTCAGGAGATGGGTCCGCAGGAGCTGGTAGTCCTTCTGGTATTGGTGCTCGTAACTGCAATATCTTGTGTTCATCTTTGAGCTTCTGAAACTCCTCGTTCATGTTGTCGTACTCATCTAACAATCTGACATGATCATCTAACAACATTTTCATAGATTCTGAGGGCACGGCCTTGAGGCGGCTGGGGCTTAATGGTTGGTCAGGTTGATCTAGGGCAACTTCTAAATTTTCTCTGTTCTGTTCCTGTAAGCGCTCGTTCTCTTCTTTTCCTGCTGCCAAGTGTCGTCTGAGTAAGCCCATGTTTCTTGTTAATGTTGTGTTGCGAATAGTCTATGCCCTTAACAAGTTATCGATATCTGTGACAGCCTCTTTCATCTTTTCTTCACTTTCTAGTTCAAGTTTATGATAAGCCTCTCGTAGCTCTTGGTATCTGGTGTTTAGTGAGGCATTCTCGATGGTCAGTGAATGGAGCTGCGACTGTAAATCATTGGTTGTCTTCTGCAACTGCTGACAATTAGTTCCAAGAGATGTGAACTCATCTCTTACTTGAGTCATACACATGAAAATTTGTCGAAATGCGGTGTCTATAGTGGGTGATAATATTAGTGACGAAGTGAATGCAGTTGCGGTGTGTGTGGGTGTTGATGCAAAGGGTAAGGGAAATGGGGATGGGAATGTGGATGCCGTGGTTATGGTGGAAAAAAGTGAAGTGACTGAGTATGGTTGTGCCATGAATTATGTGAGCGGTGATGCGGTGGGTGGTGAGATATCCATGTCACTGGACGTGGTGTCAAGTGCGATGACTGTGAATAATGGTGTGAAAGTGGGTGCGTGCGTGGGTGTAAATACTAGATTTATAAAGGTTGAGGAGTAATTTACAGAGGGGTTCTCTTGTATTCCTTGGTGGAAAGGGGAGAGAGGAATGATGGTGGGTCGAGGGGGAGAGACTGGGGAGAAGGTTAATGGAGGTGGGAATGGGAAAAGGGGTCTTGAAGGTGTGGGGAAGGACGGGAAAGATGGAGGGAAAGTTGGATGGGATAGAAAGGTGGATGTCCGAGGAGGAAAACTAGGTTGGGTGGGTGCGGGAATTGTCGGGTGAATGGAAGTAAAGAAGGCTTTTGCTATAGCGCTATCTAGAGATGTGGATGGTCTGGGAGAGATCAGATGTACAGGGGAGATTGGAGATACGGGAGGTGAAAGAGGAGCAGTTGGGGTAGCGGGTACTTCGGTTACAGTGGTGGTATATACAGTAGTAGTGTGGGGCGGGGAATCGACGAGGATAACTTCTTCTGCCAATGATCCTTCAGGGACAAGACGTGCCTCCCTAGCTTGTTCTGAAGATTGTGCTCCTGTCGGTACACGAATGCATTCACCAGGTTTCATTAGTAAGCGAACTCTATGAGGGTCATACTGCGGTAACGGTTTCCTCTACAAATATCTTAAGGCTTCGGTGGATCCCACTGATTTGACAAGTTCCCTGAAGCCTTTGATGTATACTTCTTCGAAACCACCTAGGACAAGTTCCTATTCTATAAGTGTTTGGCTCTCTTCCTCAGTCAACTTCTTACATGCCCAAACTTTTTCCATAGTGCGATATGACTTTTTGATGGCCAACGTATAAGTTGCTGCTTCAAAGGTTTCATCTTCATGCATACTGGTACCTTGGGTGTCGGTTTGCTGTCCTTGTTCACCTGTCTGTACATGCTCTTGGGATTCATGAGTGCCTTGGCTGGCTTCATCGTCTCCGTCACCTTCATCAGTTTCTGTTCTTTCTTCCTCGGAACTAGACACTACTTGTCCTTGTGGTTGATCCGGGGGAGTGGTTGGGTAGCTTGGCTGTTCATATTCTTGAGAAAAGATTTGTCCTTCTGAAAACTAAAATTCATTTGAAAACACATCCTGCATCTCAAAATCAAATGCTGTGTCTGTCGGTTCTGCTTCCAAGTTGGGTATCGGATAAGAAAAAGCTTCCACACCAATAGTGGTGGGAACTTCTGCTGCAGTGGTGGTAGGTTCCTGGACTGATGTTGCTTGTGGGGTAACTGCAATGGTAGTGCCTTCTGTAATGCTAGGTCGTGATAACCGTATGCGAATAGGTGGTACAGGGGCTTCCGTCGGAGACTGTTCTAGAGAGGGTTGTGGTGACGGTGATTCTAGGACCTGTAGGCATGGAATGGTTCCTCTCATGCGCTTTCCTGCTCGTCCTTTGCTAGCCTTCCTAGCTTTCTTTGCTGTCCCTTTGAATGCTTTCAACTCCTCACTTGTCATTGCATGCTCGATTGGTAAATCGTATGCCAAACACATATATACAATGCGCGTGAGAGCGCAACATCCGTTGATTACTTTCTTTCTTTCCCATCTGTGTTGTGCTAAGTACAACTGATCAATTATCGAGCTAGCTAGATCGACTGTTTGTGATCTAGTACATGCTAAATATAAACCAAACCAGATGCATTTGTGGGGCATGGTGAATCTATCCTGAGCGGGGAAAGCGAAATGTTGCATGCATATCCTCAATGGTTTAGAGAGCTCAGGTGTGATTGCTGAAATATCTTCCCACTTAGTAACATCCCCACGTTTCATAGGCTCTGGAATCAACCTTTCTCGCTCTGTTGGACTATGGGTTCCATGTATCTTGGTTGCAGCTCTAATCAAATCTTTAGATAGATAAAACTTCTTATATGGCAGATCATTTACCAAAGACGGCAAAATGGATGTTCCTGGCAAATCTTTGTTCTCTGAAGCTGTCAATGTTGTGATTAAGTAATAGCATCTGTAGAAATCGGGTTTAGGCAAAGGATCACTGAAATATTCTTTGAAGCCTGCTCTTGCCCAAACATGCGTTAAGTCTTCTGTGTTCTGTAGTCCTTCAAATTCTCTTGAGAAAAATTGGTACTTGGCCCATGTACGGTTATCAAAAGTCAAGTTGGCTTCAAAAATGAAATCTGCATCCGCCAATGGGCCTGCTAATCCTTGGAACCAATGAGAGTTGCGATGAATCTTCTCAGTATGTCCCCTAGGAGGGTCGTCAATTGGCATAGGTCCTGGAAATCCCTGAAATTCTGGTGGTTGAGCCGTAGGATGGGGCTCAGCTAGTAGTTCACTAATATTGGCCATAGGTATGCTGGTGCCAGCTTCTGATGGTCCTTCTACCTGCATGATGAATTATGCAAGTGCGTAGAAGATCTACTACAAAAGATTAACACATTAGTATGGAAATTAATTATGATCCCATTAAAGTGAGATGGCAATCCCTTTCCATAACTGATGTGTAACCCGTGTAGCCGAGTGTTGTGATGTGGTTTATGGAATGATTGTTGCAAAAATAGTGCAGGTCCCTAGACACCTACATGCTTTAGATGATGCATACATTTCTTGATGAGATGTTATTATGATTGATGTTGGGTTATGGTGTGTGGATTTGTACAAGGTTTCGGTGTGGGTGAATTATTACAAGGGTCTTGTTTAGTTGGGATGGAAGTAATGTTAGATAAAGGGGTCGGAGAAGACGTCTGGACACGTTTCGGTATCCATTTCCTAAGAGTTTCTGAGCGGGTGATATGTTTCTGATAAGGGACAAAAGATGATATCAGATTCAAAAAGTGTACACAAATATACATTGTTTTTTTTGCTTGCCATCAGAGGAAGATGACAAAGTATATAATATCTACAAGAATATATCTATGATATATTATGTATGGCATTAACTAGGAAGGATTCATGGTGCACCAAGAAAGTTCATGAAATGATCATGTTTTCTTTAAAACTTCCATGTTCTTTGAAGTATTCTTCTCCAAAGAAATTTGAGCTAACATATCCCTCTTCTTGGTTCCCTACGAGAGAGGAGTGTATTGGTGGACCTTTCCACTTTTCTATCTTCTTCTTAAGCGAATCAAATCCTTTAACCTTATGTGATCCTCTTTTTGAAGCTTGTGAATGTGGATCATGTTGAAAAAATTCATCTTTTATGATGTAGTTTAATGTCTTCTCCCTTACCTATTGGGCATGTGAGAGAGTGACAATGCATGAAAAGAAGTACACACAAGATCCAAGAATGAGACCAATGCAAGAAGAAAGTCAATGGAAAAAAGAGTTCTCTATATAACTATGATCAATAATATAAGAATGAGTGAAGTGAGGGCTATAAATGAATACCTAAGTACTATATACCACTAGATATTAGTACAGTATGTATACGTGGTTACATGGGGAAAAAATGTCTAGCTAGATTGAGAGTAAAAAAAGCCCATGTATAGCAAAACCATTTGTGAGAAATAATAGCACAACGGAATAGACCAATACATACAGTTGAGAAGAATGCAAGCAAAGAGAGAAAAAGACTGAGAAATAGAGAACTCAAATTCTCAAATTTCCAAGATCCATGTAGCTACAAAGATGGTTGTTTCCACCCATGGGCTCCCACAATGGAGCTTAGATGATAATGTTACACTTATGTGTTCCTTGAGTAGCTTTGATGTGAACCTTTTCCCTATACATGGGCACTTTTTACTCTAGTGCTGGCTAGAGGTTTTTCCCCCATGTTACCACATACTTGATACTCTCATATGTGGTGGTACTTTGTACTTAGGGATATTATTCCAAAGCACATAACATCATGCAAAAGATTTTTTGGCTCTTTGAAAGATGCACCCAAAGGAGGACATGTGGTGTGTGCAAACAATGCCTCTTATCCTATCATTGGAGTAGGAGAAATTGAGCTTACGGCTGCAAATGGAGGTGTGATTCTCTTGAAAAATGCATTGTATGTGCCCGATATCAAGAAGAACTTAATTTCAGTTCCATTGATTGCCAAAGCTAGACTTCATGTACACTTTGTTGATGATAAGTGTATGGTTCATGATTTTAGGAATGGTGATGTTATCATGATGTCCGGTACATTATGTAATGGCTTGTATCGCATGGATACATACAAGAGGGCTTCCTCGAATGCCTTGGTTGCTCATACTTCTTCCATGGCTGAAATGGACCTTTGGCATGCTCGTTTTGGTCACTTGAACTTCAATAGTTTGCTTTACTTGCAAAAGAAGGACATGGTTATTGGTTTGCCTACACTTGAGTCCATTGAAAAGCATGCATGTGAAGGTTGCATTCCTGGAAAAATGCATCGTGCTTCTTTTCCAAAAGATAGTCATACCCACACTACAAGAAAATTGCAGTTTGTTCATAGTGATGTATGTGGTCCCATCAAGACTCCATCTTTTGGGAAGCATGTATATTTTGTTACCTTCATTGATGATGCTACTCGCCATACATGGATGTAGCATATGAAAGCAAAGAATGAGATATTATCTTGCTTCAAAGCATTTTTAGCTATGGCTGAAATTTTTTCTTCACAAAAGCTTTTGACTCTATGCAGGGATCGTGGTGGTGAATACATGTCACATGATTTTAATGCTTTTCTTTGTGAAAGAGGTATTTCACACCAATGTACGGTGCCATATACACCTCAGCAAAATGGTGTTGCCGAGCATAAAAATAGAACTCTACTTGAAATGGCACGATGTATGGTTAAAGGAAAGCATCTTCCTGATACGTTTTGGATGGAAGCGGTCATGTGTGCAAACTATGTGTTGAATCGATGCCCTACAAAAGCATTGAGATTCATCACTCCTTATGAGGCTTGGAATGGTCATAAGCATATGGTTTGTCATATGCGTGTGTTTGGTTGTTTGGCACATGCTCTTGTGCCATCACAACAATGTCACAAACTCGATGACAAGGCAAAGAAATGTATATTTGTTGGTTATAGTGCTGACAGTAAGGGATTTCGTTTGTACCATCCATTGACGAACACGATTATTGTGAGTCGAGATGTGTTATTTGCTGAAAATTCAGTTTTCCCTCTACTTGAATGCAAAAAATAGCCAACAGTTAGCTCACAAGATGTGTTCGATACACTCGTGCCTTTGTTCCAAAATGGTGTGCTTGATTATGGCCATGTCGACCAGCCAACTGAGGTTCAAAGGGCTGACAAATTCCAGCCAAATAGGACTGAAAATGTAGAGAATTTCCAGCCAAACATGGCTAAAAAATTTCAGCAAAAAATTATCAAAACTGTTGGAAATTTCTAGCCACATATGGCTGAACATTATCGTCAAAATATGGCTGAAAATGAGCATGAAATTCAGCCCATGCATGATGTACATATTGAAGATGTTTTACATAATGAACGCATGTCTATCAAGAGTGCACAAACTATGCCAAAGTGGCTAAAACAAACTGTACAGGATAGCAAATTGACTGCACCTTTACTTGGTAGAACAAGATCAAGCTCTCACCATGCATCAAGTAATTTTGTGGATTATTCTCTTATTGCTACAACATGTAATGAAGAGCCACTTTCTTTTGAAGATGCATATGACGATCCACAATGGATGAGTGCTATGCAATAAAAAGTGGATTCCATACATAGGAATGGTACTTGGGAGTTATGTGAATTGCCAAAAGGAAAGAATGCCATTGGTACAAAGTGGGTTTACAAGATTAAGAGAAAATCTGATGGTAGCATTGATCGCTACAAAGCTAGATTGGTTGCCAAAGGATATGCGCAACAATATGGCATTGACTATGAGGAAACTTTTGCACCTACTTCACACATGACTACCATTCGTATCATGGTTGCATTGGCTGCCCATCAAGGTTGGAAAGTGCGTCAGTTGGACATAAAAACAGCGTTCTTGAATGGTGATTTGCAAGAAGAGGTCTATGTGAAGCAACCTCTTGGATTTGCTATGAAAGGGAAAGAGCATATGATTTGTCGCTTGCATAAAGCCTTGTATAGTCTCAAGCAAGCTCCACGTGCATGGTATGATAAAATACATAAGCACTTGATTGCTCTTGGCTTCACATGTAGTGCGATTGAAAGCACACTCTATGTACGCAAAAATGGGGCTGATCTTATAGTGCTTGTTCTTTATGTCGATGACATACTCTTGAATGGGTCATGTGATGCAAAACTTGACATTCTTATGGCTGATTTGCAGCATACTTTTGATGTCACTTATCTTGGTCTTTTGAGCTACTATCTTGGCATCCAGTTTGTATCCGTTGAGGGGGGAATTGTTATGCATCAAGCAAAGTATGTTGAAAAACTACTTCAGCATTTTGACTTTGAGGATTGCAAGCCAGTTTCCACACCAGTTGAGATAGGATTCAAGTTCTCAGTTGAGGATTTAGTGATGTATTTGACACTTCTCTTTATCAGCAAGCTGTGGGATGTCTTATATATGCATGCAACACAAGGTCGGATATACAATATGCAGTTTCCCAGTTGATTCGATTCATGCATAGCCCTAGCACTAAGCATTGGCAAGTGATGAAACATGTGTTTAGATATCTCCGAGGCACTTTGAGCTTAGGTCTCTTTTATGGCAAAGATATTCAACCATGCTTGCATGATTTTTCAGATAGTGATTGGGCTGGTTGTTATGATACTCACGTGTCCACTAGTGGTAATTGCTCTTTCCTTGGAGACTCATGCGAAATATCTTGGTTGAGTAAGAGCGACCTACAGTGGCGACATCGAGTTGTGAAGCTTAGTACATGGCAGTTTTCACAGCTACAGTGGAGTGTATATGGCTGAGATGTCTATTGATGGATCTTTGCATGGAGATTGATGCTGCTACATATATTCTCATTGATAGTCAAAGTGCTTTGGCTCTTGAAGTAAACCCAGTGTTTCATGCACGGACCAAACATATTGAGGTGCATTACCACTATGTGAGAGAGCGCCTTCATGCAGGAGACATTGATTTGGTATATGTGCCTACACAAGATAATGTGGCAGACATATTCACCAAAGCTCTTCCATGGGAAAAGTTTGAAGCTTTTCACAAAGCTTTAGGCTTATTACCTTGTGGGGGTTGATTTGTCACTCCTTGTATGTGTTCACATCATTCGCTCCACAGGGTTTGTTACACTCATGTGTTCCTCGAGTAGCTTTGATGTGAACCATTTCCCTATACATGGGCACTTTTTACTCTAGTGTTGGCTAGAGGTTTTTTCCCATGTCCACATACTTGATACTCTCATATGTGGTGGTACTTTGTACTTAGGGATATTATTCAGCTCTTACTTTAGTTCAGTTCATCGTCAATAGAGAGAGCTATTCCAGCCATCGTCTTCTCCATGTGTCTTACTGTGTTTTTGCTCCTTGTGTGTGCTTCTCGTGTGTCTCTCGCACTTCTACACGCACCCAATAGATAATCTAGACTTACTCTAGATGAAGGGCTTACAAGTGCACAATGGTGTGTAGAGCTACACATGGGCCATGCTTATAGTATAATAGCTTTTACAATGGGAGACAATGTAGTTACATGTTGTAAGGAGAGACAAAATAGTCTACAGAATATATAACATGATAAAATTTCCACAATGGAAATTTGTGCTCCTTGTGGGTTGGGGGGATAGGAGCCCTTGAAAATGTAAAAGGGACCAACCGCCCCTCACTACTTCCCTCATCTAGATTCTATGGGGAAACTTCATGGCACTATGAGATCTTTAGTTTCAGCCTGCATGACAACCCAATGGTTGGATGTTTATGCCCTATCTAACCTCAAGAATATGCTCATAAAGATAATCTATTACCATCAAGGATCACAAATAGGACTCATCTAACTTAGAAATTAGGGTTCCACATATGTCAAGGCTCTCACAATGGCTTCTCCTCATAAAAGGGGCCTTACAACTGAGAGCGCTATGGATCATTTGTTATCAATTGAGGGTGGAGTATTGTGTATATCTAACATCCCCCGTCAATGTCAAGCGTGTGGCGAAATACCTTCTTGGCCCAACTCCAAACTTAGGAAAGTTTCAATGAAGTTACTTTCTCCCAAGAGCCTTGATGAAGATGTCTTCCTCATTTTCTTTATTTGGAAAATAGGTTATCCCCATGACCCCCTCCTCGATCAAGTCACTCAGATAATGATATTGAATTTGTAGGTGCTTGGTATATTTAGGAAAAAAAAAGGATTCTTGGTGATGAACATGCAACTTTGTTATCACACTTTAGCCCTGTGGCCTCCTATCCTTGTATTCCTATGTGCCATAGGATCCTCTTCAACCATATTGCTTCACATACTACAACACATGTCACATTGTACTTGGCAACAATAGAAGATAATGCTATAGTCGATTGCTTCTTACTAATTAAAGCTAAAATCCTAGAACCTAAAGACAAGCAATGTCCTAAAACTATTTTTTTCTATCAATGTATCTTGCCCTATCTGAGTCACGATACCTGACAAGAGATGATCCTTGCTCATAGAGAATACTATAATCAATGGTTCTTTTTCCATACCTGAGTATCTGCATACTTTCCTCACAATGAGTTTGGAAAAGCTTATTTTAGACAATCCAGTTACTACTCCAACAACATATGAGATATCTCATCTACTATTGCAAAAGTAGAATATGAGAATTTCAACTATTTTCTTGTATCTTCCAATATCCACTAGAGGTGAAATATCTTTGATAGATAATTTTGCATTCATCTCGATAGGTATATAAATCTCCTTGCAATACTCCATCTCAAATGACTTCAAAATCTATCTTGCATAATTTTATTGAGAGATGAAAATCTTCCTTGGTTCCTACCACACTTTGAGGCCTAACAAATAAAGCATTAAACCTAAATCTATCATTTCAAATTATGAATGTAGGGCATTTTTTGTTTGTTCAAGAAGAGAATCATCATTTACTATAATCAAAGCTCATCTGCATAAAGTATGATCACAATTTTCATCGCTCAACACTTTAGAACATATTTAACAACATTAGAATCACATCTTTTGTAACCTAGGTCCATGGGATACTTATCTATCTGTTGGTACCATGCTCTATGGGCTTGTTTTAGCCCATATAATGCCTTCTTCAGTTTAAACACCTTTTTGTTTGAATGGAGAGCCATAAATCATGGTTGCTAATACAAATATACCTCCTCCTTGAGGTCTTTGTTCACAGATGCTGATTTCACATCCATGTGATAGAATGGCCATAGTTTAAATACAACCTCAACTAGTACTACTCAGATAGTAGTCATCCTTGCAGTTGTGGAAAATGATTCACAAAAGTCAACCCCTTCAATGTATGACTAGTCTTCTGCAAGATTTCTTGTTTTGTACTTCTCCAAAGTACCATCAAACTTTTAGTTTAGCTTCCTAGCCCAATTGCCAATCAATTTATGCTTATGGGGTCAATCCATTAGCTCCCAAGTTCCAATCTTCATGATATTGTCTTATTTTGTTTGCATGGTAGCCCTCCAATTTGGGTCATGGAGTGCCTCTTCCACATTTCTTGGTTGCTTTGTCTGATCTTCAATGAGCTCAGCCATCAAGTTTGTATTCATAGTAAGGGCGCTTGCCCATCTTTGCTCCTCTATTCTCAGTGATTGCTTGGCCCATTTGCAACCTTTTTCTAGAGACTCTTGGATGGGATTTGTAGAATCATGGAGCTTCCTTAGTGGTCTATACTTCATGGGTATGGGAGGCTAAATATATGAATTCTAAGTTAGACAATGATGTATTTAGCCTTGTTTTAGCCCTTGATTCACCTTTGGAACATGCTTGAACCTTTGGTTTTGGCCCTATGGTATTTATTCATATGATCTCCCAATTGACTAATTGTGAACTTTACCCATGATTTATCCTATGGTGTGGGAACCTTAGTCCTAGGACATGATGACCTTTGGGAAATTGTCCACATGAGGGACATTCCGATAGATCCAAGGGTGCACCCTATTAGCCTAGAGATAAATATGTGGGTGGATTTGGATGAGTGAAGTCATCCTCTCTCTTCCCTTGGTGATATCAGCTAGTTACTTTTATTTACAGAACATATTGATTTCATACTCTTTCTAGCTATATCAATTATGAGGAGATTGATTATACAACATTGGTCATCAAAGCCATGGTTAGTTTATTTACTATGAGTAGACATCCGCTATGAAGGGATTTGGTGTGCAGAACAAGAGGAACAAGGATGAAATGGAGGGAGAGAGACGAGAAGAGAGATGCGCACACATGCGTGGGAGCCTGAAAACCCACATAAGCATCTCTCTTGAGGCAATGCTCTATAAATGATGTATATATATGAATATGGCACATACAAAGAATGATGTAGGACTATACAAGAATGTACAGGAAGAGTCCGGATCTCGACCCATACCGATCAACCTACACCAACTGCCTCGAACAAGGTGTATCCATGCACCTCAAATTTCTCTAGACTAATATTGATAAGAGGCAAGCTCACATCTGATTGATGCAAGAATTGGTGAAGTTCTTGCAAAGCTCCCACCTTCTTTATGCATGTGTCAATCATGGAATGACCAACAACTCCAAGTGCAAATGCTCCAATAGCAACTGCAACATCTAGTCTTGAGCATAACAACTCATACATCAGAACTCTTGAATGCTGACAAAACATGTGCTATCCTAGCTAACCTAAGCATGTTAGCCATACCTATATCCAAGGCATCCAAATCACCATCGTCAAGATCAACATGTTTTGACATACATATGTCAACATTTAGCATGAGTGAATCCAATAATGACTACATGATTGCTAACTCATCAACATCTAAATCATTCATGCTCTCAACCAAGGATGTGTCTAGCTATGCACCTTGAGAGCTAGTATGCTTTGGCATACACTGTATATCATAAGAGCTATCCTGCTCTACCACACCAAGTATATCATCATGCTCCACATGAGCTAACTACGCAACATCAACACCAAGATCAAACTGATGATCTTCTAATTGAGTATCATCAAAATGCTCTACATGAGCACCCAAATCATGCTCTAAAGCATCCAACTAATCATGATCAATAAAATCATGCTTTATATAAGCATCATGAGCATCTAAAACATGCTCTACATGTGCATCCATCTGAGCATTTGAATCTTGCCATACATGTGCATCATGAATATCAACAAACCTATGTATAGGTAGACAAAATGAGACATGATGAGTCTCACATCGCACATAAGGCTGAAATCCCACTAAGACAAGATTGTCTCTCACATGAAGTATCTACAGTGGGTACATGTGCCCAATCCTAGCACCTCTAACAAGCATAAGCTATCCCAAATGTAACTGAAAATGATGCTCACCAAGGAATGCATAACATTTGCTCTCCTATGATTGGCTAACTGAAATCAAGATCATCGGGAATGAAGGCACATAGCGTACATGTCTAAGTATAAGTGATGCTCGAATAGGTAGAATAAGGCATACATGTCCTACACCCTCAATGTCATATGTTGTACCATTAGGCAACTGCACATATCCACGAATCTCACTTGAGAATTGAATAACCACTCGTGTTGTGGAGTAACATGAAAACCAGCTAATGTATCAAGGAACCAAGCCATGTGTGTGCTATCCAATGAAGAAGAGGAATCCTGAGATGAACCATAGGAGAAAGTGATATCACCATCACTAGAATAATCAATTTCCATAGAATAAGCACACACACACAAGCTCAAAAAGAATAAGACACACAAGCAAGAATAAGGGTTCACAAATTTCATAAGATAGTCTTGAATTATGGCAAAAGTTCTTTACAAATGAGCCACAAAGTGACTTATATACAAGTGCCCTAGATTTTGTCCTTTCACACAAGTGATGTGCGCTTTTTTCTAAAAATTCCTAAAGAGCTGCTATTGTAAAAGGGAGTTATTACATTCTTGAATGTGCATCTAGAGGACTCCTCTAGGGCATTACAAGGCTTTCATGAGTTCAATGATGTAATATATAAGAAGTAAAAATGTTGGCTTTCTTGAAAAATTATAGGGCTTGCTTTTCTTTTCTTCACTTCTCTCTTTCTTTTCTTCCTCAGCTTTTGACTCTCTACAACCCTCTCCCCCTTTTTGGACTCTATCCTTCCTTACACACCTCAATTGGGTTTGCCTTGCATGCCACAAGTAGTTGGAGTTGGACTAAAATCTGATGGGAGGTGGTTAAGGAAGTTCTCTTTAGAAATAGCTTTTTTCACCTTTTCCCTTTCTAACTTTTGGTACTCCTAGTTGCCGCTTCAATTTCCACCATTTTGTACTTTTGATATTTGCTACTGAGGCATACTTCATTTACATTGGCGTGATACCTTTTCTTCACATGTATTTCTTTCGCCTCATGCGTACCCCTATGAGGCTTTAGGTAGAGGGTGTTATTTCTCTTTAAGCATGATGAGTTGAGACTTTCTTTTTTTATTTTCTACATCTCTTTCTTTTGCTTGATTCTCCCCCACACTTCCCTGTCTTGAAATTTTTCATCATCAACATGATTTTTTTGGCAATGTGAGTAGGTCTAATATACTTTCTGTTCCTTGGCATTGAGCATGTTGGCATCTCTTATCATCAACTGTTGACATTGTTTCAATTTAAATCCATCATGGGGAATCTATCTGTGGTCTCCATAGAAGTGTAAATCATCAGCCACTAACCTTTCATGAGGTGCAATGGCATCTTCAAAAGGATCTTCAAGTGTACTTTGAAAATTCTTGTAAAAAATGCTTCCTCATATATCTCTAAATATAGACTCAACAAAAACATTAGTTCTGAGTAACATGCCATTATTTTCTGGGTATCATTGATAGATCGAACAAAAGTGGAGCGACATCTTGATTAATACCGATAAAGTTCAAGAAGGTGTACGATGCAAACTTGAATACTTTCAAAGCTGTAAGTATCATACTAAGGATTAAATTGGTGAACTTGATGTTTAGATCTCGAATGGTAGCATGCTTAGAGACTCACCTTGTAAATGAGCAATGAATGCCTCTAATTGCATAATCAATTGATCATTTTCTTATATTTGGTTCTTTTGCTCATATTTTTCTTTTTCATTTGTACCTTACTTTTAACAAATTCCCTCATATGTACAACATCTTAATTGCAATGCTCCTAGTATACTTCAATTTAATCTTTTTGTTTCTTCTTTAGCTCACTAGTGTCAGATCTATACTTTTCTTCGAGATAAGCTATGTGTTCTTTCTCAACATTGATTTGTGTTGCATAATCTTGAAGATTGTTTATAAGTGTTTGGAGCTCTTACTTTCCTCTATGGTACTTTCTCCTATTAGGTTTTGTTATGAGGATCTTAATCCACGTGCACACAGAGGTTATGAATGCTAAAAACACACAGAGAAATAGATATGCAAGGAGACTAGATAGAACATAGTATTGGGTGCAATCTCCCCCCATGCACTCTATTTCGATAGTCCAGAGAGTGCATGTATTTATAGGATTTTTTTTCAGTATGTTGAAATAGCGGTTACATGAGAGCGGCTTCAAAAACATGCATGAAAGTAAAAGTTGGTCTCTTTTGCGGAGAGCCCTTGCTTTTATTAATAGATATCATGATCTACAATGATCCTTATTCTAACCACTACTTATTACTAACTATTTCCAGAAATGGAACCCTCTACATGGGTTTATTTACAAACTATACAAAATATAAACCGATTATTGATGTTCGTGCTTTCACGCCTTTCATGCCCTCAAGAACCTTCATAAGCTATATCAAAACACCAAAACACATTAATACATTAATAAATTAACACTTTCAACAATTCTTTGTTCAATAAATTCCATTATTCATAACATGCCCCTTAGTTGAAAAAACAATTGACCTTAGTTGATAAAATAAAACTAAACATGGATGGTCAATCACATGTTCCATCACTGAATGAGAACAAGCATGCTCCACGTAAAAGAACATGCATGGAAATGTTCATGGAGGAGTTACATTGATGTGTATGTGTGTGATATGCAAAAATGGAATGATCATAATGGGGTGTTAATTGTGTTTTATGTATTCATTGACATTCTTCAATAAAGTGATTTTTGTACTTAACTAAATATAGATGATACTGAGTACCTGCATGTGTAGTAGTCACATCATGATCAATTTTTTTCTCAGGAACTAAGATTTTAGATTGTTCTTCAATTAAAGGAGGGTCATGAAGAAGTGGAGTGAGTGGTAAAGTTCCTTTAAATGGTGTTGGCAGTAGCCAGAGGCATAGAAGACGCAGAAGCATGTGAAGACAGAGCATAACGAAGAAGCAGGGAGTCAGTCGAATCATTTTTTTAAGACTTATATTTTATAAATACATTTCAAAACCTCCAACAGTGATTTTCATCACTTTTGTACCCTATGTAACGTAGAAAAAGCCTTTTTGTAATTTATAGCTCCATTTTGTGCAAGCCGAGGAGTCCTCGAGCTTGAGGAGCTTAGGTAGAATTAGCGTACCAATTTTGGTTATTTTTAGACACCCTTTACCCTTTCAAATAGCACCTAGAACCTATTTTTTAACTATGCCGGTCACTAGATGTGAAACCGGTCAAAACTAGTCTAGAATATATAAAAAGAGCTTGAGAGCTCATTTTTGAGGTATGTTCTTGAGCAATAGAGTTGATTTCCTACCTTCCATTTTGTCTTGCTTGTCTCTTCGTTGTGTGTGTGTGTGCATTTCTATGCTCACCTTCACTCTCACTTCATCTCATATTCACGATCTTCATATCACTCCTATCTCTTCCGCGGATTGACATTAAGGAGGTGGAGCTTCTTAACGTGGTTCTTACCATTGTGCTAGAGCAACACCAAATTTGGCACCGTTGCCGAGGATCGAGTCTAGGACGAATGTGTGATGGTAAGAGTATAGCAAGAAGTGGCATTGGAAGGTAAAAATTTTAGTTTTTGTTGTTGTTTTTAGTTAGTTTTTAGTGTTTTTCACCTCCCCCACACTCCATCTTCATCACCGCATCATCATCTTCCACTCCAAAAAAATCAAAAAATTCACCATATCCACCCATTCTCCTCATTTCCCCTCATTTGTGCATGTGCGAGAGAGAGAGCTTTTGTGCTTGCATGTGCTATTGTGTTTTTGAGTTTTCTTGCAGGTACAGTGCTCCAGTGCATCAGGAAGGCTGCAAAAAGGTAAAATTTCACTTTCTGTCAGAGATCTGCCGTAGGTGTCAAACCATCGCGATGGTCTGCCAAGTTCGGCATTTTTGGTATGCGAGTTCACCAAGAGGTAGGCGACACTAGCGCTTGCACGGATCCACAAACACATTTGCAAAATCATCATTTTGGTGGACCATCGCGATTGGCTCATGCCATCGCGATTGTGTCACACCATCGCGATTGGCTCACGCCATCGCGACGGCTCAGCCGGACCATCGCAACGGTCTCACACCATCGCGACGGCTCACTTGAGCCATCGTGATGGTTCACTTGGACCATCGCGATGATCGCGATTGGCTCATGCCATCGCACCGATGCTACCACATGGCAAGCTAGACCATCGCAACGATACCCTTAGACCATCGCGACGCCTCGACATTTGAACTATCGTGACGCCTCGACATTTGAACCATCGCGATTGGCTCACGCCATCGTGCTTTGTGACCATCGTGACGGGCTCACGCCATCGCGATTGTCCCGTTGACCGTTGACCGATGCCATCGCGATTGCTCGCCGATTAGACCATCGCAACGGTTCATTCACGCCATCGCGATTGTTCACTCACGCCATCGCGACGGTTCGCAGATCATGCCATCGCGATCATTCATTTTCGGACCATCGCAATCATTCACCTCAGACCATCGTGACAGTTCGCTCCTTCGGACCATCGCGACTGTGCCACGCCATCGTGACGGTTCACCTGGACCATTGCGACGGTCCTAGACCATCGCGATTATCTCACGCCATCGCAATTGCTCACCCCAAACGCATTTTTAGGGTTTGATTTTTTGACCAATTTTGGGGCTATTTTTGGTAAATTTTTGGGTGATTAGACTCATAGGAGACCCCTTAGCTCATATTTGGAGAAAAACCTGTTTGTCAGTTTTTACCCCCAAGGGCCTGAACGGTCATATCTTTTTCATCCGAAGTCCGTTTTTTGAGCTTTATAGCTCGTTAGAAAGCTCTTTATGAGTACTAAGTGTTTTAGATAAGCTAATTTGAGGTTGACATAGTTGGGACTAGAAAAGCCAGGGGGCATTGAAATTTTGGGCAAAAGGGAAAGAACCTTTAAAAGTGTATTTACTCAAGTGTTTGATCATTCAATTGAGGATTGGTCTAAAATTGAATCTTACAGGTCTAGCAAGGGCAATCAAGGGTAAACAAAGCAAGGCAAAGCAAGGTAGTGAAGAACGCAGGGCTTGGGAAGCACGGCTTCTTGGGCATCAGAGCAACCAACAAAGCTGATTTGAGGTTGGAAGATTACTCAACCCCCTCAGTCAATTACTAGCTTAGGCTAAACGGTAGCATTGTGGATTAACGACGATAGGAACGCCTCAAGTTCAAGAGATTTAATTTATCAAGTCTAAGACTAAAAGTAAAGGTGTGTGATACCAAAACCTAAGGGAAAGAACTCAAGTCTGACGGAACAAGAACTCAAAAGTACCACGGAAAGTCGATTCCTGATGCATACATTTAGACAAGAATCTAAAGGAATTTAAAAAGAATCAAGAAAGTAAGAAAAAGGAACCATTGATGATCAGAAGAATCATGAAGAAAATTCATGAACCTTAGATCGGGCAAACACATAGGTAAGTCAGACCGACAAAGCCTTAGATCATCAGAAGCAAGCGTAGGAACTACCGCACGATCGTGGGCACAACAATTGAATAATAGTTATCCCTTCGAGTTGAGCTCAGACACGAGTGAATCAGAAATGGCTTTTAGCACGGAAAGACCAGAAGGAGGGTCAAATGTAGCATATTTGGAAAGACCTGAAGGACCCTATAGGACTCAGTTAGAATTTCTCCGAACCAACCGCTTAGGTGCTCACATCTATGAGGATGGTTTGCGAAGACAAGTGGTGCAAATGCACAATCGTGATCAACACATTGGATTGGAATGTCCAGTGGTGAAATTCGAGAGAGACGCATACATAGAGGAAGAAGGAACGATGTACATCATAAGTACTCAACCAAACAATACCAATGAGTTTGGTGTAATTCAGTTAGAGACGGAAGCGAGAGCCCAAGGAAAATAACCATTAGAAGAGCCGAGAAAACCTAGAGGGAAATCTGTACTAACAAGAGTACTAATTTCAGAGTGGAACCCTCAGGACAACAGAAGCATAGAGTTGTTTGTAAATAAAGAAACTGACGAAGCATTTTGGAGATATAGAACGGAACAACCTAGTGAGGTAGGCACCATCACAATTTACGAGTTCAAGGACCCGGATACACCTAGAAAGGTTGTATACTTGGATGAAACTTTAGAAAGAGTATTTGTGGTACCTGACCACACAAGAAACACATATACATGGAGAGGTGATTTAGTCTTCCCTCCATCATGAGAAAACGTAAATGCGAGCCAACAAGGGGCAGTAACATCCTCAGCCCATGGTAATCAAAGAGAGAAAAACAAAGAAAGACCTGAAGTAAGTTTCAATCATCCCATAGGGAGAGATAGAACCATTATAGACACGGACATAGTGGATAGACAAAGAGAACCTAGAATACGAGGTGGTAGAGATGATTTTCCTCTACCTAGACCACGTGAACACGCAAGAATATTAAGACCCACTCAGCTAGTAAAGTCCATGAAAAATTATTTGATGGGACAGGAGATCCCTGTGACCATGTTGCGGAATTTAAGCAAGTTCTAAGGGCAGAGCAAGTTGAAGACATGTTCATGCAATACAATTCATTTGGACTAACATTAAAGAATACAGCTTGAACTTGGTTTCAACCATTGCAACAAAGGCAATTTAGAGATATTCATCACTTTCTAGAGTCATTCATCACTGAATTCTCAATGGGATCAAGCATGACACGTCTTCATTGATTCATAGTTTCAAACAGACCCCTCAGGAAACAGTTAGACTTGCAGGACGTAGGTTTAGACAATATGTGGAGAGATGTCCGATGCAAGAGCTACCTTCACAGGCCAAGCAAGTATCACTGTTTTTAGACGGCCTCTTGAGCTCTAAACTACGCTCCTATGTATACTTGAAAGAACCAAGAACGCTAGAGCAATGTGTGAGAATTTGTATAGACATTGAAGATAACTTAGGGGACGAGTTGGAACTCTCAAAGGTCTATAAGGACTCAGATTGTTCCTCTCTAGCATCCACAAAATTGTCCAGCTCAATAGAAGATCTAGCAGAGAAAGGGGCCCAGAAACCAGGAGTTTCTAGTAAAAAGATGCCTAGGTTAACAACAAACAAGCGTTGTTACACCTGTGGTGGTGATCATATGGAAAATGTGTGTCCCAATGCAACACAACCGCAAGCCAACCCTAGTGGCCAATACTGTACGATTGAGAGAAGATACACAAATCATACAGCTCAAGACTGCCCATACAACAAACAAGCAGTGAGACAGAACTACACGCAAGCATACCCGCAACCAGGTAGGTATCAAGGCCAATACAACACTCAGCCTCATTACTATAGGCCTCCTCACAACTATACTTATCAATCTCAATAGAGACCTCAACCTATTTTAGCTCAGCAGCCACCCCCACCAGCGAATGTCATCTCAGTCAAATATGCTGCTGCAGAAGAGAACCTCAATAGGGCTTTAGTGCCTTCATCACCACTGATCACCGAAAGTGACCCGAACTCAAACAGTTTTGACTCTATTCATGTAGATAGTCCACCCGCTTATTACACGGAGTCACCAGAACACATGGAGACATATCAGTATGATAGTCCACCATTGGAACCTAGTTGGGAGCCCAACTACGCTAATGTGATGTATACGAACCCTAATCCACGGCCCCAATTGAGACAGCAAAGACCACAAGGCCCTAGAGGACCATGCTTTAGGTGTCAAGGAGATCATTTCATAAAGGATTGTCCACATCTTCCGATAGCAAGACAATCACAATGCTATAACGTACAAGGCTTTTGCGCCGACTGTGGTAAAGAGCATGTCATAAAAGAGTGTCCTAAGAACCCCGTGAATGCTTCAAATGTGACACCCATCAACTGTTGGTGCATTTTACCCAAGCCTACATGCTTGATATGCTTGATATTATCCTCATTTGTAAGTCACATGTGTAGTCATGTGAACACCTCTTGTAAAAGAGTTCATTTTTATCTCTTGTATTTGAAAAAAGAAAAAAGGAAAACGATGGCTTACCTCATGCATGATGTAAAAGCAACTTCGTGGCTATAACTACCAAAATCACAACTTTTTGAGCTGAGGGAATATCTCCTAACTTTGGGGATCACTTTTAGGTGGAGCCATTCGAATTCGAATTCAAAACTCCCTCCAAGAATAGCTATAAAAGGAGCAAGAAGGAAGAGGCGATTAGCAAGCCTTGTACGTGACCACTTCATGTCATTTTGTAGAGATTGAAGATCTTACTCCATAGCTCTATCATTCTACTCCCATTGTGCAAAGATTCATTGCCAATGTGGTTGTAATCATATGTGAATCTATACATTTATCATCATCTACTTCTCTGTTTTGTTCTCTGCTATACTCACTCAGACCAGTAACTTCAGAAGGTCATATCTCGAGTTCTACGCAACCTTTTTCAGCGATTTAACATGTGTTGGATAGATCTTATTAACTATTTTCTGCATATAAATTTTCAAGGTCATTGGATTAATAGTTTTGGTGATATCTGCATTTTACTGCTCACTGGTCTATCTCTGCAGAGCCCCGAGAATGGTGGGCATGTTCCAGAAATTGATGAAACTTTTTCTCAGTGCTCAGTCCATCATTTGAAGTGTTTTAACTTGGATTGAGAAGCTTGCTAAGTCTATTTGCTATGCCCAAAAGGAATATTTCTAATTCCTACCAGGTTGAGAGCACTGTTCATTTTTTCCAGCAGGTGTATGTCCAAAAATAGCAAGTTTTGGGAGCTAGTCATTTTGCAACTAGTCTGTCTTGACTTAAACTTTTGGGATACATGTTCCAAAGTACTTGGCTGATATTTTGGTGGATTTAGGAAGCTTAAAGGGTCTACTAATCAACTCTGAAGTCTCAGTTGGCTGGTGTGAAGCTGGTTGTAGCAGCACCTACTCATCTTTGGATTGCATCCACCATCTCTCTTCACAGTGGTATCAGAGCATAGTCAAGCAACATGGGAGATGGATTTCCATCAACAATTGACAAATTGGATCAAAACAACTACCTGGCATGGTCTCTAAGGATGGAGGCTTACCTTCAAGGGAGGAATCTATATGGATTCATATCCGGAGATGAAGCAATGCCAACCATGAGGAACAAAGGGCAACCATCACATGAAGAAGTGGAAGGACTTACAAATTGGTGTTCGAAGGATGCACTTGCAAGGTCCTATATTCTAAACTCAATCTCTGATTTTCTTTTACCTCATGTCAAGGGATGCAAGACATCAAGAGAGACCTGGAATGCACTTGCTTTTTCTTCTCTTCCAACACTCGAGCAAGGAAGAACCAATTGTGGATGGAGTTCACAACAATGAAGAAAAGCCTGAAGCAAAATGTGACTGATTATGTCACAAAGATGAAGGAGATTTCCGACCAACTTGGAAGCATTGGAGAGGTAATTGAAGAGGAGCAAATCATAAGACAAATCATGAATGGAATCAAAGTAGACGACAAGTGGGAGTCATTCACAACAGCCATGGATTTATACATGGATATGCATGTACCCGACCTCAACACACTCATGGGCCAACTCTTCACTCATGAAGCAAAGATTAGCAAAGGTGGTGAGTCCTCAAGAGGTAATCAAACTTCTGCCTTATATTCTGATAAAGCTAAGGTCAAGGACAAGTCAAAGAATAGGAAGAATGAAGATGAAGGAAGCTCTTTCCAAGCAAACTTTGCAGGTAGAGGAAGAGCTAGAGGAAGAGGCAGAGGTGGAAAGCAAGGCAGGGGGAGATTCCAATCATCTCAACCTTGCAACATATGTGGCTTATCTAACCATACTACTGAAGAATGTTTCAGGAACCCGAGGAACTCAAGAGGAAGAGGATTCAATAGAGGTGGCTATGGATCAAATAGAGGCAGATACAATGGAGGCTACAACAACAACAACTACTACAACAACAATTACAACAACAACAACTATCAAAGTGGCCATAGAGGAAGAAGAGATTACAATAACTATGCAGAGGACCAAAGTCAAGAAGATTCATTATTGATTATGAATCTATCAGCGAAGAAGGGTAAGGATGATGATCACATATTTTACATTGATTCGGGATGCTTGAACCATGTAGTAGGAAATGTGGCTTTACTTTCTGATTTGGAAGATCCTCATAACAAGCATGAAGTGGAGACAGGAGATGACACAAAGCACTCAGTGGAGAAGATAGGTAATGTGAAGACATCAGATGGGAATATGAACCTCTTAAGCAAAGTCTTGTATGTCCCTACAATTACCAAAAATTTAATAAGTGTTGGACAGATTGTTGAAAAAGGATTGCAGGTTAGATTCAATCGATTTGGAGCATATGTTGAAGACCCAAGCCAACGCTTTCGAAGGATTGCCAAAGGAGAAAAGACAGGAAGGCTTTTCACTTTTGAAGTGGAAGATACAAAGAACATAGCTTTGTTTAGCTATGGATCTCAAACTCTAACAGAGCTGGAGATATGGCACAAAAGGCTTGCTCACATTGATGAGAGGACACTCAAACAGATTTGCAGGGACCAAAGTGTACTTGGTTTGCCTAATATCACAAGGCAACACATGATTTATAAGTGTGAAGCTTGTCAACTCGGCAAGGCTCATAGACAACCTTTCAATAAGAAAGGATATATGTATCAAAATCCTTTGGATCTAGTGCACACGGATGTGTGGGGTCCAAGTAAGGAGCCATCTATATCAGGCTCAAGATATTATGTGTCTTTCATAGATGATTGTAGCAGGTGGACCATTCTGTTTTTCATGAAGCACAAGGATGAAGTGTTTAATTGCTTTAAGAAGTATATTGCTCTTGTTGAAAATCAAACAGGTAGGACTTTGAAAAGACTCAGATCAGATGGTGGAGGAGAATACTTCTCTTCTGAATTTGATGCCTTCTTGCATGAGAGAGGCATTAAAAGGGAAGTCACTACAAGGTATACAGCCGAACTCAATGGTGTAGTAGAGAGGAGGAACAGAGCTATTGTCGAAGCTGCAAGGTCCATGCTCAACGAAAAGGGATTGCCAAACTACCTATGGGCAGAGGCTGTGTCGATAGCCACATATCTCATAAATAGACTTCCATCTAAGTCACTAGATGGAACCACTCCATATGAAGTGTGGAATGGAAGAAGACCTAGTCTAGAGCATTGCAAAATCTTTGGATGCTTAGCCTATGCTCACATTCCTTCTCAAGTAAGAGGGAAATTGGATCCCAAGGCAGAGAAGTGTGTATTCATTGGTTATGATCAAAACCAAAAAGGATATAGATTGTACAATCCAACCAATAAAGGATTTTCTGTGAGTAGAGATGTAATTTTTGATGAAAACAAATCATGGTTTGATGATGACAGGAAAGTGAAGCTGCCTTATGACTTGGATGAAGATTTTCCATCGCTTCAACCAAAGGAGCCAAAGCAGATTGAAGAAAGTGATTCGGAGATTGACCTAGAAGACTTGGAAAGACTAAAGCTATGGAAGAACAAAGGTAAAGCAAAGATGCAGGATGCTACATATGGACCCGAGAGCTCACATCAACCACTTAGAAGGTCTTCAAGGGAGAAGAAGAAACCAGAGAGGTTTGGTTATGATACTTCTTTGGTCACGAAGCACTCAATCTACATTGCAAAAGATTCAACCAATGAAGAGCCTACCACATTCGAAGAAGCACAAAGCAAGAAAGCTTGGAGAGATGCAATGGATGAAGAAATGGAAGCCTTGAAGGAGAATGTCACTTGGGAGCTTGTACTTAACAAGCCCTCTATGAAGATAATCGGATCTCGATGGATATACAAAATCAAGAGGAATCCAGATGGAAGTATAAATAGACACAAAGCAAGGTTAGTTGCTAAAGGGTTTGCTCAAACCCATGGTATTGATTATGAGGAGACTTTCTCTCCTGTTGCAAAAATGCCTACAATTAGGGTTCTCATTAGTCTTGCTGCATCTAGAAATTGGAATCTTTATCAACTTGATGTAAAGAATGCTTTCTTGAATGGATGGATTTCAGAGGAAGTGTATATGGCACAACCTCCTGGATATGAGGATGCACATCATCCTAACTATGTATGCAAACTAAAGAAAGCTTTGTATGGATTGAAGCAAGCTCCAAGAGCTTGGAATTTCAGATTGGTGACTTATTTGCAGGACCAAGGATTCAAAGCTAGCAAGGCGGATACCTCTTTGTTCATAAAGAGGAATGGATTTGAAGTGATCTATTTATGTCTGTATGTTGATGATATTATTATCACAGGCAATGATCTTGAAGGAATCAAACAGGTAAAGAGTCAAATGAAGGAGGAGTTCAAAATAAGTGACCTCGGACCACTCACTTATTTTCTTGGATTGGAGTTGATCTACACAGATTCAGGTATATACATCACACAAAGGAAGTATGTCCATGACATGCTCGTCAAGTTCAAGATGGAAAATACCAAGTGTGCAGGTACACCTATGGAGCAAAATCATAAGCTTAGTGCTTATGAAGGAGAGCCAATTGAAGACATCACAAGCTATCAAAGCTTGGTTGGAAGTTTGAACTATGCAACACTCACAAGGGTGGATATATGCTATAGTGTTAGCATATTGAGTCAGTTTATGCATAAGCCGAGAAGACCACATATGGAAGCGGCCAAGAGAGTCCTCAAGTACCTAAAGGGGACCATGAATGAAGGTTTGTTCTATTCATATACTTCAGATATTGAGCTAAAGGTCTACTCAGGTGCAGATTGGGCCGGATCTAGAGATGATAGAAGAAGCACATCCGGGTATATATCATTTGCAGGTTCAAAAATAATTTCTTGGTCATCGAAGAAGCAACCAACCGTGGCATTATCTTCTACCGAAGCTGAATATAGAGGTTTGGCTAATGCAACTCAAGAAATCATGTGGTTAAAGTCTTTGTACACAGATCTTGGACTTCATTCTTCAACACCTCATATTTTTGGTGACAACACAAGCTCACTACATCTAGCAGCTAATCCGGTATACCATGCTAGAACCAAGCATATTGAAGTCCACTACCATTATGTAAGGGAGAAGCTATTGAGCAAGGATATTCAACTATCCTATGTCTCTACAGATATGCAATGTGCCGACATGTTGACTAAAGCTCTTGATGGTACAAAATTAAGTAGATTCAAGTCGATGATTGGCTTGCAGGAAATCAAGGACAATTGAAGACTTATTTGAAGGCCAAGCATGTTAGGCTTGAGGGGGAGTTGTTGGTGCATTTTACCCAAGCCTACATGCTTGATATGCTTGATATTATCCTCATTTGTAAGTCACATGTGTAGTCATGTGAACACCTCTTGTAAAAGAGTTCATTTTTATCTCTTGTATTTGAAAAAAGAAAAAAGGAAAAGGATGGCTTACCTCATGCATGATGTAAAAGCAAATTCGTGGCTATAACTACCAAAATCATCACTTTTTGAGCTGAGGGAATATCTCCTAACTTTGGGGATCACTTTTAGGTGGAGCCATTCGAATTCGAATTCAAAACTCCCTCCAAGAATAGCTATAAAAGGAGCAAGAAGGAAGAGGCGATTAGCAAGCCTTGTACGTGACCACTTCATGTCATTTTGTAGAGATTGAAGAGCTTACTCCATAGCTCTATCATTCTACTCCCATTGTGCAAAGATTCATTGCCAATGTGGTTGTAATCATATGTGAATCTATACATTTATCATCATCTACTTCTCTGTTTTGTTCTCTGCTATACTCACTCAGACCAGTAACTTTAGAAGGTCATATCTCGAGTTCTACACAACCTTTTTTAGTAAATTAATGTGCGTTGGATAGCTCTTACTGTCTATTTTCTGCATATAAATTTTCAAGGTCATTGGATTAATAGTTTTGGAGATATCTGCATTTTACTGCTCACTGGTCTATCTCTACAGAGCCTCGAGAATGGTGGGCATGTTCCAGAAATTGATGAAACTTGTTCTCAGTGCTCAGTCCATCATTTGAAGTGTTTTAACTTGTATTGAGAAGCTTGCTAAGTCTATTTGCTATGCCCAAAAGGAATTTTTCTAATTCCTACGAGGTTGAGAGCACTGTTCATTTTTTCCAGCAGGTGTATTTCCAAAAATAGCAAGTTTTGGGAGCTAGTCATTTCGCAACTAGTCTGTCTTGACTTAAACTTTTGGGATACATGTTCCAAAGTACTTGGCTGATATTTTGGTGGATTTAGGAAGCTTAAAGGGTCTACTAATCAACTCTGAAGTCTCAGTTGGCTGGTGTGAAGCTGGTTGTAGCAGTACCTACTCATCTTTGGATTGCATCCACCATCTCTCTTCACATCAACATGATAGGTATTGTGAACAATGCAGATGGATCCAACCCTACATATGTGCCTATCCAAGCTATAACAAGAGCCCAGGTGCTCTTATAGAACCAATAGCTTAATCATGAGAAAATAGTCGGAACTAGTGAAGTTGGAGAGTCTAGCAATAAAAAGACGAAATCTTGGAAAGATTCTAGGGAAAGAATCAAGACAAAGTGGAGTAAAAGGGATAACTGAGTTGGAAGGAAGTCTCAAGGAATTGAGAGCCAAAATCCAAGAATTGACTTCACACGAATTGAATCAAGAGAACCCAGCTCAAAAATCAGGATCAATTCTAGCGGAACCCATACCAGAAAACCTAGACATGATGTTTCGCGTGTATCTAGCTAGAATAAAAGAAGGGCCCCAAATAGATGAAATGAGCAAGAACTACCCTCGAGCAGATCTAGAAATTGAGAGAACTAAACTATGCATGAAAATGGTAGAATTAGCACAAGCTATGTTTGAAGCCTCTAGATATCTTAATTGGAATAACATGGCAAAACCGGAACTACACTTTCAAGGACTAATGGAGAGGCTAGAATACTTGATTAATAGCAAATTGAAAAAGGATCAACATAGGAACCCCATTATCCCAGAGACACAAGAAAGGAATGCACCATCCCTGTCTCAAGTACCCAACACGGAAGGTGAAGACAACCTGTCTTCCATACATAGGTATTCACATGAATTTTTGAGAGAAATCCAAGAAGAGAAATGGAGAAAAGAACAAGGAACTCATCCTCCTATCCAAGAAATAGACGACCTGCAAGTGCAATTTCCCCAAGACATTCCCTCTATTTACGATGATGTAGAGTAAGAGCAACTGAGTGAACACACAGGTTTTGAATCCAACTCTTTGCAAGAATTACCTCAGTTCATAGGACCTTGGGAATCAAAGTCTATTAGTATGAGAGCACCCACGATAATAGTGAGGAATGAAGAATCAGTGATCCCTAGAAACACGGAAGTGATAAAGAACACTAAAGTATAATGTCACCTCACTCTAGAGCATTTGTTGAAGGTAAAACCAGAACTGTGGAAACACGTAGCAAATCAATTCCCCGAGCTTGCTACTACTCCCTCACAGATAGGAACACACAAGAAGGTACCAGAGATACCCGTAGAAAAGATCGGAGATGTCAGCAAAGGAGAGGAAGGTAACACTTATATTCCAATAACCCATCAGGGCTACACCACGAAAGCCATCTTAGATTCAGGAGCCGGAGTAGCCATTGCTACCACCGCTTTATGGAAACGTTGGGTAAGCCAGCATTAAGACCTACCAGGATGAAGCTACAAATGGCTGATGGACATATAGAAAAACCATTAGGATTACTAGAGGGCATATCTCTCACCACTTGTGGTGTGGAGTTTGAGCATACCTTTTCCATTTGTGATATTAGGACGACCATTCATGCGTCAGTTGCAATTGTAGAAAAATGGGGAACTAATTCTTTGTACTTGCAACATTTAGGAGTGACTACTAAAGTCAATCTTAAAGACTATTCCCATAGATATATACCCCCAATACAATGGAATACCATCCATAAGACACAGGTAGAGACTGAATCGGTACACTCATTGGAGTCAGACCCCTCATGGTTGCACGAGGATACTCATCTATGGATGTGTAAAGTAGCCAAACAAGGGGAAGAACGGTTAGAAGCCAGGACCTTAGGTGCAGAACAACATCCACGGACCCTTCAAGACCCAGCTTACGCACCCGTAGTATTTCCAAACGAAGAATTCGAACCCCATGGTTGGGAAGAAATCATAGCAACCATGGACGTAGCCATCAATGAAGAACAAGGGACACCCCACTGTGACGAGGATGGCTATGACATTTCAGTTTTCACGATAGAGCCAATCATGTGTGATTCAATTATTGAAGAATGTGAACCTAACACTGATGCATTTGAGGATGCGAGTGACTTTGATCTAGAGTCAATTATTATGGATCCACCCTTTGGATCAGAGGAAGAATATTTCTACAAAGTAGAAACTTACCCTCAGAGACACCAAGAAATTATGAACGATGTGAGGATGACCACACAAGTGACCACTAAGAGTGAAGGTAAGAAAAGAAAGAAGAAAGAAACCATGTCAGAAGAAGAAGAATCTTTGTTTGAGGTTCGTGAGAACTTCAAGAAGTATGAGATAGAAGATATACGAATAATGGTATGAATGCCTAACAGAAAAGCTGATGCCGGAGAAGTATATGATAATCGAGAGAAAACCAAGAAAATCATAGTAGCCATAGAAGGAGAAGAAGAAAAATGTACATACATAGGGCATGATTTGACGAATGAAGAAGAAGAAGAATTAGTTGCCCTATTGCGCGAATATAGAGATGTGTTCGCATGGAGTTACAAAGACTTGAAAGGAGTAGACCCGGATATATGTTCTCATAGAATCCCTATGACTCCAAATGCAAAACCTACGAAACAAAAGCCATACACGTACAATGATAACTACGCTGCGAAGATTAAAGAGGAGATAGATCGTTTGATAAAAGCAAGATTCATTTACGAAATTGAGCATACCGAATGGGTATCCCCCATTGTGGTTGTGCCCAAAAAGAATGGAAAATTGCGTGTGTGTATTAACCTTAAAAAAGTGAATGCCGCCACGATTAGGGACAGTTATCCTCTTCCTATCACGGAACATTTATTGGAAAGAGTTGCGGGCAAGGAAGTTTACAGCTTTCTTGATGGATTCTCAGGCTATAATC
>CM035408.1:144734906-144764906 GCA_020310875.1 Ceratopteris richardii
TCAAGACACCTATACCACCTCCAAATTGTGATAGCAGAGCAGAGTTGCCTATGAGGACATGCATAGGCACCTTAGGACTAGAGTGCGACATAGAGCTAGAGGGGAACATTGTGTACATAGGGAATGGATTGGAGTTCAAGAGAAGAATGCGGGCACTATGCGACTCTTACCTGCGCTTTGTCCACTTACCGTGGAAGTAAGTAAAAGTTTTACATATAAATTGAAATAAATATCTTATGTTTTATTTACATTATGTTTTCTAGTGAGCATGATGAGAGGGATAAAAAATACGTACTTAGTTCACTTGAGACAGAGTTTGGGACAGGATGGTCGCTTAAGTGGTGTCTAAAAGAGATGTGGACATTTATGGCTCATCGTCGCGATAATGCACGGTATGCACTGCTTTTATGTATATATATGTGGATATGAGTATGTGTGTTTATGCATGTATGTATGTATATGAGAGAGAGAGAGAGAGTGAGACTAGAGGTATAAATACATGCATACACACACATATGCATCATACATGCACATTTATACATACACACACATACATGCACATTTTTACACACACATACACATGCAATGTTACACACATATAATGAATACACATAGACACATGCACATACTCACATACACGTACACATACTCACATACACATACACATACACATGCATAATCATATGTACACACACATAGACTCATATAATCATATTTACATGCATATATACATATACACATGCATATATACACACAAAACACATGCATATGCACATATAGATACACATACATAGACAACACATGCATACACATAAATAAATAAATAAATCCTATTTCAAAAATCCTAAATTGAAAACACTAATTTCGATATTAGGGTTTTAAAATCCCTAATTTAAAAACTCTAATTCAACCTTTTAGCCATATGTTTGAAGTATATGTACACCTCCGACGTCCTACTAGAGAGATGTCTCTCCTCCCAACCTTATGCCTCTATATATAGCTACTCGAATCAATGAGGATCATAATATATGTAAAGATATATACACATCATGTAGATAGGAAACATAAATATAAAATGGAGTAGATATATTATGCATCACACATACATGCCTAAATGCACACATAAATATATATATACATACTAACATATTTACATGTACACATTTACACATAGACATATATACATATATACATGTACACATCACATATACATGCCTATGTGCACACATAAACATATATATACATGCATACATATTTACATAAACATATTTACACATACACACATATACATATATACATGTACATAATTATAAACACTTGCATATATTACATGAATACATGAATATTTTACATAAATGCATATGCATATATACACATATGCATATTTAACACATGTATACATATATCACACACATGCAAACACATACATATACATGAAATACATATATATGCATACTAACATATGTATACAGATAATACACATGAATACACACACATATGCATACATACATGATAAAAATTTGCTCCTCAAAGATAAAGCTATATATAAAATAATTAGGCATACCCCCGAGCTTCATGTTCTAACTTAGAAGAACATGATTTCATCTCTCTAGTAAGATTCATCGTTATTCAAGTTAATAAAAAAAATCTATTATCTGATATCCATTTAGAAGCTTCAAGTTATTGATCAATAACTAGAGTAGAATTTACTATCTAATCTGCTCATATGTTTTCATTATTGCCATCATTTTGGTAAGACATCAATATAGTCTCATCTTCATTATCCTTATTGATTTCATTTATTTCTTCTATTGTTAAATTTATGTTCTCATGAATCACATCATCTATTGATGGATTAATATCTATTTCTGGTAATTCCTCTTCCTCATCAGTAGAATCAACATGTAGAGAATTATCCTCTTCATAAAAAAGATTAGTATCATTATCACGTATAATGATTCTAATTTCTATTTCAGATGTTGATGTATCAGTATCTGATGCTGAATCATCAAGAGGACTTTCTTCGATCTCTCTAACAATAAATTGTTCAAACAATGACCTACCTCTAGGTTTCACATGAATGACTTGCCACCAAGGATGAGCATCTGGGTTTTATAAAAAAATGCTTGTTCAATATGCCTAGGAAGAATATATGGTTCTTTAGTAGATCGCATTACCTTGGAAGAATCAATTGCCCAAAACCCAGATAATTCCTTTCTTAATGTGGAATTACTACCTTTATACTCCGTTCGAAACCAGTCAACCTTCAAAATGACCCATCAAAATATATAACAACAAAAACCCATTATTAGGTTCTTAAAAAAATAACTAACTCTAAAAAAAATATATAAACTTTTTTCTACCTGTTTGAATGTACGAAATGAAATTTTGTAGATACCAACAATAGTTCCTACATAACCAAGTTTGCTATCTATAAGGTTCATGTCTTTTGAGCTAGCACGTGGTAGTTGCTTGAAAGAAGCAACAATACTAGAATCCTCTGTTTTACGTAAAGAATCAATGGCTTTGATTCTAATATGCTGTCCAAAAGCCCACATATTAGTGAACATTCGAGCCTGCAAAATAAATTCAATTAGTAAATAGAATTTAACATACATATATGAAAAAAATAAAATATTATTTTAATAAAATTACCTCTCGTTCACAACCTATCATTAACTCTCTTTGCTCATCTGAGATTTCTTCATTATTTGCGTTGGCACATTGCAAACGACTATATAGCCAATCCGTGAAAGAAGGTATATCTGTAATCTCATTATTATTGAGATTACGTCTAGATCTTTTGTTTTTTCGCCTTTTACTTCGGAGATTTTGAAGTTCCTCGTACTCGCTAAGAAATGCTTGCATGCATTCGCTATTATATGCTACAAAAGTAGAAACATCATTTTTTTCTTGAAATGTAAATAAGAATGGAACCCCCTTACCTGATAATACCTCATCTGTTATTTTTCAAGAAGACTCGTTGGTCCATGCATGTGGAGCTTCTTCATGAACTCTTTCAAGGTACTCACTAACGTAATACATGCACTCTTCAAGCATCCAACCCTTTGCCATGGATCCTTCTGCTTTTGCTCTTTGTCGCACATAACCTTTTAGTATTCCCATAAATCGCTCGACCCAAAACATCCATCGAGTGTTGACAACACCTGCAATCTCTATCTCATCTACAAGATGGACTAATAAATGAACCTGAATATTAAAAAATGAAGTAGGAAGTTCTTTTTCCATCAAACATAGTAGCTCTTTGCATTCACGTTTTTTTTGCGGGATCGAGTTTTTATCGATCTCTTTGGATGTAATCCACCTATACATATCATAAAAACAATTATAAAGAAGTTAATTAAAAAATAAAAGATATCCAATATTCATACATATTAAATATAAAAGTATCATAATTACCTTATAAGTGATCCAAGACGATAGATCACATCTCCTACTCCTTTTGTTTTACATCCATCAATAACCAAAGGTAAAATATGTTTCAAAAAGTTATGCCAGTCATGGGTCTTTAACCCAGATAAGCTCTTATCATCCATAGTAAACATGTTTTGAAACGATGCTCCATATCCTGTAGGAGTCTTAATCAATTGAATTCTATTGTTGATAGTCTGTATCTCTTTTGTTGTAAGTACCCAAGGAGCAGATGCATAAGTCGTTTCTTGTCGATGTCTATCAAAAACTGGCCATAACTTTGGTTTGGATTTTTGATCTTTCAAATCATTCCTTGATGTTGTGGTATCTTTTAGTCCAAGAAGATGTTGCCATAGTGAATAACCAATATTTTTTAATATATGCATAGGATCAAGAAGATGACATACTTTTAACTCTTTCCAATACTCCAAAGAATACCATATTGATATGTTCTCTACGAGTGCCAATTTCCTTTACCTCTGTTCACATACTCATTATCTGAATCATCACTGAAGATTTCTGCTTTTGGATCTATCAGAGGTCCATCTGTCCATTTTTTATACCAATCCATAGGCGTCATAGGTTTTGGATGCTGACTTGTTTCAAGCTTTCCATTAAAATGTATCGCTTCTCTTTTAGATCTTAATGGATGATCATCAGGCAAGAATCGTCGATGTCGAAGATAAATATTTTTGTTGAGATTCTTACTATAGATTGATCTCAACCAATCACCACAATATGGACAAGCTTTATAACCCTTAGTAGATATTCCTGCATCATGGAAAATGATAAAAATATAATAAGATTAAATCATATTTATTTACATGCATATTGAATAAAATAATTACATCAATACCTGAACAAACACCATATCTAGGAAAATCGTGAATAGTCCAAGCCACAATACCACGAACCGTAATATGTCTTTCATTGATGCTTTTGGATACATCAATGACATTAATACCTCTCCATAACTCTTGAAGATCGTCAATGAGAGGAGCAAGATATACATTCATATCTTTAACTTGTCTTTTGCCTGGGATTAAAAGTGAAAGCATTAAATGTTCCTTTTTAATGCTAAGATATGGCAGAAGATTGTAGTTTATGACTACCACTGGCCATGTTGACCATTTACTGGATTTCATGGAGAATGGATTAACCCCATCTAATGCAACTCCTAACTTTAGATTCTGTGGATTTTGTTGAAATTCACGCCATGTAGAATCAATATGCTGAAAAGCAACACTATCATGAGGAATTCTGATTATTCCATCTGTACTTTTGTGATCATGTACCCAAGTCAAAAGCTTTGATAATTCGGGGCTTTGAAACATATGTCTAATCTGTGGAGCCAATGGAAAATGTCTCATTACCTTTTTTGGGATTTTACCTTCTTCACCCTTATATCGAGGAGATTGACATTTGGGACATGTCAAAGAGTCTGCATATTCACCTCTATATAAAATACAATCGTTAGGACATGCATGTATACATTGATAATCTATACCAAGATTGTTGATTATCTTCTTCATTTCATCATGTGAGGTAGGAAGAATACTCTGACTTGGTAAAAACTTTTCAGATAATAACCTGTAAGTTTATCAAAAAAAGATATCATCCAAACAATTAAATTTTTTGCGAATATTTTGAAAGATGCATTAATAGTTTTAAAAGATGCGCGGACAAAAAGTGTCCATTCAATTCAAGTTCTTGTTCTTACCTTATCTAAAGTAAGAATAAAAACATGCATGTATATATATATATATATATATATATATATATATATTTATTTATTTATTTATTTATTTATTTATTTATTTATTTATGCATATATATAAATATATAGAAAATTGAAAATTATACCTTAATAGTGTCGAAACAGATACATTACTCCATCCAAAATGATTTTGAAGGTTGAGAATAAGTAAGCTCGCACTTAGTCGTGTCAAACGACTTCCTTCATATACATGCTTTAGACATTCCTCTCAAAGATATTTCTCATTTTTAGAAATATCAATGCTCTCACTCTCATTTTGATACCAATCCTCAATAAAATCTGCCATGCCATCATCTTCATCATTGTCACACAAATCTTGTACTTTATCGTCTTTTGAATATAGATCTTTCAACTTTGCATATTGCACAGGATTAGTTTTGCGTAGCCTCCTCATGGAAGCTTCTGATAAATGAGGTCTTGCTGGTAATTGTGAATGCTGTGGATGAATATCATCAACATCATATGTTGGAATCTACACATATAAATAAAACTCATTAGTATTCCATAAATGAATAAAAAGTAAACTTCAAATATAAAATTAAGTATATAACTTATTAAATATGGATAGACAATTTTTATTCTCTCTAGCTAAAAGGTGCTCTTGGAGGTCTACGCCATCCATAATTCACTAATAGTTTATCACCAGCATGTAATGTAGTAATAGCATTGACAACTATGTATCTTGATACATCTCTACTCATGTATGGTGATTCATGACTATTTTCACGCTCCTCAAATGTGCAATTAGTCCTTGAACTATTATGTAACCTTTGACTACTATTTATTAAACCTGCTATATTTCCATGTGTGTAAGGTCTTCCATCAATATATAATCTTTCATTTTCTGCATGTAAAATCCTTCTACTAGTAAGGGATGCTGCATTCAAGCATATTCCATAAGTACTCATGCTTTGAACATAACATGAAAGTCGATGCCAATCTCCCCATCCATATATAGGACCACAAAATGACATAAGAGTGACTTCAGAGTTCGGAGGCACATACAAATCCTCTACAATAAAGAGACCACGACCAGCATTAGTAATAGTGGATGGAGCAATCATATATCGATTACCCCAAAAGTTGAAAACCTCTCCATCTAAAGGAAGTGGTCCTCTATTCCATCCTCCATATCTTCTTCTATCATATGTTTGTACTAAAGAACGATCATGAGCTGGCAATGGATAATCTCCACCCGTTTCATTCTCTAAACCAGGAGGTAGAGGATTTCTAGAAAGCTCTGCTTGTAATTGATGAACAGCAAGTCCATGACGTGTACGAGGTATATTAACATTATGAGAAAAATCATCATCATCGAGCAAGTATTCCTGTATATCAACAATAATTTGATTTTGTATATGGTTTTTATATGGTTTTAAAATAAAATAATGACATTAATATACATAGAAAATACATACCCAAGCATTATCACATTGACTAGGTGATGGTGCACACTCAAACGTACCATACTCTACCTCATGTTCAATACATTCCAATCCTGGTCTTCGATACGTGCCATAACAAGAGTTACACCAACATATAATATGCTCTTCATAGTACAATTCATCATAATTCCTATCGGAGGACACATGTGAAGTCGTTGCATGGGTAGGAGGTGGTGGAGTACCCTCTGATTGATCAAAATCTGCACATAATAAGAAACATAAAAAAAAATATAAGTTATGTATCCATCAAATATAGTTAAAATTAAATATTTCATATACTTACAGTATAAAGTTGTTGCACGATGAGGAGACGATGGTGGAGTTCCATCTGATTGATCAAAATCTACAAATAATGGTATTTGATATTAATAATTTGATTATCTACATACATAAAAAATTCACATATACATATTTACACATACACACATATTCACATATACACATTTACACATACACACATATTCACATATACACAACTACACATTATTGTGGGATAAATGCATGTATTTTGTATGAATGAGTGTATATGCATGCATGTGTGTGTACGTATATATGTGGATATGTATATATGTGTTTATGTTATATGTATGTATATGTGTATATGTATACATATATGCATGCGTATATGTTTGCATGTATATGTGTATGTGGGTATGTGTATGTGTATGTGTGTGTATATATGTGTATGTATTCTGATTTTTTTTTCTGTTTGAGATTAAATTAACAAGAGATATTGTATGGTCGAAAAAAATAAGAGGCTAGCTAACATACCACCTGAGACGTGGTAGTTTTTTCGTAGATAGCTACGTCTTCAGGAGTCATTTCCTCAACAGAAGGTACACAAATTAATAGTTTATATTTATAATTTTTATATATTCTAGTAATTTTTTACATTTAAATTATGTATTTTTTTTCTTGAATAAACAGGCTGCTGCAAAGAAGAGAGTGGAGTCGGGCCACACATCGCACCTAGACCAAATGGGCCATAATGGTTTTGTAGCTAAGTTTGTAAGTATATGTGTTATTGCAGGTATATATTTTATATTAGTTAAAATGCAAGCAACTAATGTTTTTTATTTGTTTCATTGCAGTAGAAGGATTATGGCCGATATCCTACGAAACATGAGATCGAATATGCTACACATTTTGGATATCGGCGTTTGGGCGAGTATATGCAAGATCATCCTGATGCCTTTGTGAGTATTTTTAAATTTTATATAATTATTTTTTTTTTATGAATGGCCGATATCCTTTTATTTATTTATGTTTGTTATATGTAACACAGGAGTATTATGGAGAGACAAATATGGATGAGGTGGAGAGACAGACACAGGAGGGACGATCTCGATCGTCACAGGGTGATCATGACGATGAGGATGAGGAAGATCAGAATGATCATGATATTGCTGATGATGATTAGGATTTTAGTTGATTATGACATCGGATTATATGTATATATATATATATATATATATATATATATATATATATATATATATATATATATATATATATATATATATATATATATATATATATATATATATATATATATATATATATATATATATATATATATATATATATATATATATATATATATATATATATTATCTATATATTTTTCATTTCAGTTATGTTTTGAATTGTGTGTATGGTATTAAGTAATGAAGAGTTTTGTTCTATTGATTGTTATTATTGTTTATATTAAGCATGTGTTTTAATACTTTAATTATGTATGTGTGTGTATATGTATGTATGTGCATGTGTATGTGTGTGTATATGTATGTATGTATAAGTGTATATGTGTGTATGAGTATGTGCATATGCATGTGTATATATGTATGTGTATATGTATATGCATGTATATGTATAACTCTATGTGTATATGTGTGTATGTGCATGTATATGTGTATATGTAGGTATGTGCATGTGTGTGCATGTGTATATGTGTTTTAATACTTTGATTATATAATTCATTCATATGTGTGTACCTAAGAGTATATGTATGTGTGTGTATATGTATGTATGTGCATGTGTATGTGTGTGTATATGTATGTATGTGCATGTGCATGTATAAGTGTATATGTGTGTATGAGTATGTGCATGTTCTTGTGTATGTGTGTGTATATGTATATGCATGTATATGTATATGCATGTATATGTATGTGTGTATATGTATATGCATGTATATGTATATGTGTGTATATGTATATGTATATGTATATGTGTATATGTATATGCATGTGTATGTATATGCATGTGTATATGTATGAAACATGCATGTGTATGTGGATGCATTTCCATTTGCATCCATGTGCATGCATGTGAATGCACATGCATGTGGATGTGCATATACATGTATTTGCATATATGTTAATGTGTGTATGTGTGTGTGTGTGTGTGTGTGTATATATATATATATATATATATATATATATATATATATATATATATATATATATATATATATATATATATATATATATATATATATATATATATATATATATATATATATATATATGCATGCATGTAAGTCTTTTTATGTGGTTGTAGGAATGTTTGTGCATATGCATGTGTATATGTGTGTATGTCTAAGTGTATGTGCACATGTATCTGTGTGTATATATGTGTGTGTATGTGCATGTGTATATATGTATATGTGTGAAAGTGCATCTTCATCATGTATAAGTCTATAAGTGCATATCAATAACTGTGAGCATGCTATGTAATGAAAATAACACAATTCAAATGATCTACAAAGAATAGAAATTGTACTTACAATTGTTAGCCATACTTTTTGCTTGGTTAGCTTCTTGAATAACCTGCAATAAAGAGAGAAAGAAGAGAGAGAGAGAGAGAGAGAGAGAGAGAGAGAGAGATCTATAGAGAGAGAGATCTAGAGAGAGAGAGAGAATTCAAAGAGAGAAAGATGTAGAAAGAGAGAAACAGAGACAGAGGGAGACAATAAGAGAGAGCTTAGGCAAAACAACAATTCTGCATATACTTGCTTCATCTCGTAAGCGCAGCGCAATTGCGAACGTTGGAGAGCTCTTCGATCGGAGGCGTGAAAATGCCGATCGTAGAGCCTCCAACGTTTTAATTTTTGTCCGTCAACAGACCGTCGTGTAAGCGATGCTATTCGTCGTCGTATAAGCGACATCTTTTAGCGTCGCTTATGTGACGGCATGCATCATCGCCTATGCGATGCAAAAAAGCATCGCTTATGCGACGCTTTTAAATAGCGTCGTTTTAGTGACGTTGTATGGGAGCGTCGCAATCCTGTCGCGTCGCAAGTCGCAAAAACCATCGAGTTATGCGTCGTTTAATCTGCGGTCCGTGCACGACGCTAATTATGATGCATGTTGCAATTTTATAGCGACGAAATTCTGTCGCGTTAACCATCGCTATACGCCCATATTCCTTGTAGTGTGACCAAGTTTGAATGGACAGATGAGTGTGAGAATTCATTCAATGAACTTAAAAGACGTTTGTGCTCAGCACCTATATTAACAACCCCGAATTGGAGTAAGCCATTCCATGTACATGTGGATGCATCCAACTATGCCATAGGATGTGTGTTAGCACAACCCACGAATGAAGGTAATATAGATCTCCCCATAGCTTATGCGAGCAGACAATTGAATGCAGCAGAAAGAAATTACACCACTACGGAACGAGAAGGATTAGGAATGATCTATGCAGTAAAGAAATTCAGGCATTATTTATTGGCCAACAAGTTCAAATTCTTTACAGATCATCAAGCATTATTGTACTTAGTCAATAAACCATGTAATATAGGACGATTAATACGTTGGTTTCTATTACTCATGGAGTATGACTTTGAAGTAGTAGTCAGGAAAAGAAAAACACATCTTAGAGCTGACCATCTTTCAAGATTAACCTCAGGAGAAGCTCCTCAAGGAATAGCGGATGAACTACTAGATGCATATTTGTTTAACCTTGAGATAGCACCAAAATGGGCTAAGCCTATAGTCCCTATTCTCACATATGGACCCAAGAATCCAAGGATAAGGATCAAAGAAGGAGAGATTACCAAGTCTCAGAGATACCAAATCATAGCAGGAAGTATATATAAACAAGATAATCAAAAAATTCTTGCTTGTTGTGTAGATGAATCAGAACATGCGAATTGGTTGCAATTAGCACAGACTCTACATAGACTAGGAGTATATTGGCCTTCGATGGAAGTAGATGTCTACAAGTTGTGTAAAGAATGCCCTATTTGTTGTGAAAGACCACTAGTAGAACATGCTACATTATCTCATGTGTCTCTCACACCAAAATGGAGTGAACCTTTAGTGACATACTTGAGGATGAACACATTCCCTCAAGGAATGACTTTAGCACGACAACGAGGTCTAGAGCAGGAAGCTCAAGACTATTCACTTATTGGCGACAATCTATACAAAAGAGAACGAGATGGATATTTACGACAATGTGTTCATGAGAGTGATTATTTGAGCGTACTAGAGACTGCACACCAAGGTGTTGCAGGAGGTCATTTTGGCCCTGATAGAGTAATCAAAGCCATCCTCTTTGCAGGATTATGGTGGCCTACTCTTCACATGGATGCGCATACCTATGTTAAGAGATGTGATGTGTGCCAAAGAACTCAGTTTCCAACTCGCAGAGATGAAATGCCATTGAAACCCATGATGGGAGGACGTGCATTTTCTAAGTGGGGTATAGACTTTGTAGGACCCATTAACCCCCCTGCAAAAGGTACACATGCTGAATACATAATTGTTGCGATAGATTATCTTACCAAATGGGTAGAGGCAAAAGCCACGAAAAAGAATGATGCACACACGACTGCAAAATTCTTATTTGAAAATGTCTTTACAAGATATGGATTGCCTATTGAGTTAGTGAGCGATCGAGGAACTCACTTTCTAAACCAGGACATTGAATATTTGTTACAGGATTTTATGGTGATTCACAAGAAATCCGCACCATATCATCCTCAGGCCAATGGTCAGGCTGAAAGCACTAACAAGATCCTTTGTAACATACTGACGAAACTCGTGAATAACAAATGTTCAGATTGGGACAAACAGTTACACCACGTTGTTTGGGCATATCGAGTGGCCTACAAGACCATACTCAATGCAACTCCCTTTCAGATGGTTTTTGGTCAAAATGTTGTGCTTCCTTTGGACTTCTTGATTCCGACCCTTAAGGTTGCACAAGAACATCAGTGGACCGGCCATGAATTATCAACAAGAATAATGGACTTGGAACGATTAGGAGAAACCAGGCTGAAAGCAGCAATAGGAATATATGCAGCAAAGAAACGACAGAAAGCCTATTTCGATGCGCATGTGAAAGATAAAGGCTTAAAAGAAGGAGATTTAGTCCTAGTATATACACTGAAACAACATGCACGGAAGTTAGAAAAGCGAGGTTATGGACCTATGATCATTAACAAACTCTCGACAAGTGGAGCAGTACAATTGGCCACCCTAGAAGGAGACATAGTGCCTAATTACATTAGTGGCTATAGAGTCAAGTTATATCAAGAACCCCTTACTGAGGATATGCTTAGACGACTCACGTTGGCAAAGAAGCGTAAGGACGAAGAAAATAGAATACGTGTTGAAGCTCAGGCAGAAGCTATAGAACGCATTAAGCGCATGAAGCTACGAAGACAAGGACTAGGGAGAGAACATTATAACCGTCTGGAAACAACATCCAGATACCCCATGGCCATGTGTCAAGCAAAGTCAAGTACTCATCCTACCATAGTGGATCGGAGACCATTCATTACAGTCAAGCTAGAGCACGGCAACCCTTGCCAAGAGCTCAGGTCTTTAATTGATTCATGAGCTACGACTAGTGCGATTAGATGGTCCCACTATAAGGACTCAGGAATAGAAATGCGGCCAATTGAGGCATACCTCAAAGGGCTAGGAGGCATGGAAACCCCTTGCATGGGTGAGGTGGACCTTCCTATCCTCATAAACAAAGTGACTATGACAGTAAAGCTACTAGTGTGGGAGTCAACCACGATGAAGGAACCCAGACCAACGACAATATCAGATGACACAAGGAAGAAAGCAGCAGTGGCAATATCACAAAGTAAGAGGCACGAGACAAATATGGGTGCCGAAAGGACACAAACCACCGAAAGTAAGAAGAAGTCAAGGCAGAAGCAGAGGCAGTATCCAATGACCCCTCGACCTTCTTCTACGAATATGAACACTCGACAAATTTGGATTGCCAAGAAGTACCTTATGAACTGACCCACACCCACGCAGATTTGGATACTTTATTTGATTCATTTCATCCTCGTCTTGGCATGGTGTTAAATGTTATCTATAGCTCGCTCTTTTATCAATGCAAACTCCACCTACGTATGCAAAACCATAAAGTATGTATATTCACATCATTGCTACTTGGTTTGCCTTCTATTTTCTTGTAAATAGAACTTTCTACAAAGATGTCATGAACAATTAACCGGTGTCTTCTAGATGAAAATATAGAGATTCGATATGATAAAATCCATGAATGAAATTAAACATCCTAAATGGATGAGGACCAAAAATGAAGAGCTTCATGCTTTAACATGGCAAGCAAGTGTATAAGCTAGTTACTGAGAAGCTATATCAAAGTGGGTATTATAACATGGCTTTCAAATGAAATTTAGAAAAAAATATAAAAATTAATGTCAAAACATATAAGAAATTATATATTTTCCTTTATATAAGAATGATTACTATGTTCTCAAAAATTGGAACTTGATTACTTAAGGCGGCTGGAAAGTAATAACTGATATTTTTTTTATCTAATGTTTATAATTACACCATCAATCGAGAATCTAAATTGTGGTGAAATCTCATCAAGGTACTCTTAAAGCTCTCCAACATTTTTGAGTCTCCAATGCATTGTGATAGTAATTTTCCCGGGTCCAAAATATGGATGCATCGACACCATTACATCAGTCTCTTGACACCTCTTTTGAATCTAATGGTATCCAATTTCAAAGCTTTCTTTCCAACTTCTAGAATCAAATCCTAATAGTGGGTATTCTCAAGAGATTTGATATGAAATTGATTGAGAATTGGGACTTACTTTGCATAAAATGATGTCTCTCCATTTATGAACCTCTTCTATAATCCAATCCTTATTTAAAACATTATCAATTTGTACCATTGTAAGTTTCCTATTCAACCACATTGTTTTTTTTTTTCTATAAATGCATCTATTTGGGGCATGCCATAAAAATATGAGAAGGAAACGTTTCTTCATATTCCATGAAATTTGACTCGATGACCTTGATCTTTTAGTGTCACCTCTTATCTTTCTCTAAAAGCTTGAAACTATCCACTTGTCAGGGAAGTCAGAATCCAAAGACAAAATTGTAGGAGCTAATCAATCAAAAAGTTCTCCGTATGCATTCTCTTGTGATCGTACTTGATATTTTGCAAAATAAACAAATAGTTGCATTGTATCCAAAAAAAAAGGAGATTTGTTTGCATACATTATCGGGGATTTATTGATATATTTAGGTCATGATGTGTGTGAACACACTAGGACTATCGGGGCACTTTTTTCCCTCATTAGGAGGTTTTTTTCCCTCGGCTTGTATGTATGCCTATAACCCTAATAGGTCACTTATCTTTGTACATTCTAGTGGTAATACATTCAGTATTGTGTGTTGTGCTCCAAGCTTCTTCTTCTTCCTTTTCTATTCGTGTGCTTCCACATACCTCGATCTCCAATAGTTGCTTCCTTTCATCATGGATTCTTTACCAAAGGAATAATATAGTTTCTCATAAGTTCATTGCAAATTCAATATGGATTTCATACACATTTTCATGTCATCTCAAGAAGTTAAAGAGTCTATTACATCAATTCCATAATTCTTGTGTATGCTTTCATCCTAGACGGTTCAAATGAAGGGGGATTTCTTGATGACTACAACAAAATTGGATTAACCATTTGTGATGTAAGGAGAGTTGTACATATAGTATGGTGCTATTAGACAAAAAGGAATTTTTTTTTCTTTGGGAACCCTTCAAATAAGTCAATAATGTCCGCACGCATTAGTTGGGTTGGTTACGCCTTCTGCCTCTTGAGGTGGGAGTGAAGGTTCAATCCCCAGTAATAGCAGGAGAGTGTGGGCCTAAGGCCAATGTAAAACCATGTTATTTTAGTGGAAACCAGTCCTCTTTTGTGTCCCCTTTGGATTGTCTAACCCTTGCTTTGTGGGATACAGGGGGGGTCGCATGGGTACTATGCTCGTTCACTTGTACAGTTGCAATTTCAAAGTTAAAAGCTCGGGGGAGTAGGCTTCAGCTGACCCTCTATTTAAAAGAAAAAAGTCAATAATAGAGATTCTCGTTAGTATGAGAGATATTGCAAAGAAATCTTTATGTCTAACGAAAAATGTCCCATGGATCAATTTCGAGTTGAAATTTGAAAGCCTAATAAGTTGACAAATTTTTATTCATCCTTCTGTAACACTCTTACATGTATCTTGGCTACGAACTGCGATGAACTGTATGGACATGTGAGTGAACATGGGGTCAAAGTTGAACTGACGTGCCGGAAAAGTTGAACACAAATCGACAAAAGAGTAAAGCAGTGAATCAGTTGACTCCCCAATTGTTGGTGGATCAGGGGTGTCAAGTTATCCCTAGCGGTCAAGTCTTCCGTCTCCTTGGCATTCCGATGGGATTCGACATCTCAATGGACCAACGCTGGAACTGGGTGCTATCCAAGCTGGATAGCAAGCTGAATCATTGGAAAGGTATGCAAGTCAACTTGGCAGGGCGTGTTATGGTTGTTAACACATTTATGCTGTCTACAGTCATTTACTTTATCTCGTGTTGGAGACCTAAGGAGAAAGACTTGGCCAAAGTGGAAAGAATCTGTAGAAACTTCCTTTGGTCTGGGGACCCAAACAGGCGGGGGGTTCCCAAAATCAAATGGGAAACTTGCATTAGCCCTAAAGACTCAGGGGGCTTGGGAATTTTGGATATTGTTGGGCTGGCTGACAAGCTGGCAGCAAAGTGGCTTATCAAGGCTTGGAGCAATAGGGAGTCCTCTTGGGCTAAATTGATCTTCAGAAACACGGAAGACCTTACCTTAGTTGGCCATCCTGGTTAGAAGGACATAGGGATTCTCATGCTTTTGTTCTCCCCCTACCCGGTGTCCCCTAAAGGCTCTAGCCTCGTGTGTTCCTTATGGACGAATTGGAACAAGGCCAAACAGCTCATCAGAATCAGTGATGAGTGGAAGTGGGTGGCTGGGATAAGACAAAATGACTCTATTTGGTTCCCGGTCATCGGCATCAGGGGGGTGGAGTCTTGGAACCTCCCAACTGCAAAGCGCTTATGGAACAAGGGGTTCAAACAGTGGAAACAACTCTGGAAACAAAGACCAGCCAGTGGATTAGGTTCGAAGAATTGGATCCGAGACTTAGAGTCACCTTTGAGGAATGGACTCTTCTTCAAAGCAGGTGTTTAGCATGGGACCGCTCAACTACCCGCCTTCTCTGCGGTCATGATCTTCCTTGCCTGGAGGGCCTCAAATGGAGCAATGGTAAGAAGCTATCGAGAACCCCCAACTTCAAAGAGGATTTAGATGTTCACCACACTCTTAACAAGAGATGGTGCCTTTCTTAGACCAAACTTCGGTGGGAACTAAAATTCATGTATATTTGGCACCCCCTAATTGAGATCAAAAAATCCATTCTCATGTGGCAGATCTTGCATAAAGGTATCTGGTCCAATGCAAGGGCTAACAAAATCTGTGGTGTGCCGCCATGGTGCAAGCATTGCCATCGGTGCATCGAAGATTTAGATCACCTGTTCTTCGACTGCCCCAAGTCCTGTGTTATCTGGCGTCACGTGACCCGAGTATTGAGACTCACGAACCAAATCAACTCGCAACATGTGATGTTGGGTGAGGTGGTCGGCTGCTCATCAAGGCTGTGGAATGCCATCAGAGGTGAGACTCTCTACAAGATTTGGAGGGAGCATGTGCTGTCAATTTTGGCCAAACTCCTAAGGAATGGTCGATCGAGAAATCCTTGTTTCTCCTAGGTAAAAGAATCTCCCGAGATAAGAGATCTCCACCGTTTAGACATCACTGTATTTATCTCCTCAAAAACAACAAGTTGAAACCCAAATGGGTCCCACATGAGGGTGATGATAATTTTATCCGCCTCATTTGTAATGCCCTCTATCTTGCCATACTCCTCCCCTGCTTTGTGGGATTTGGGGGGTCCCATGGGCACTAGTCCCATTCACTTGTAACTTTTTTGCTTTATTTTAATTAAAGTCTGGGAGATTAGGCTAAGGCCGAACTTCCTTTTATTTAAAAAAATATATCAACAAATCCCCCTAGGAGTAATGCACTGAACAAGGAGCTAGCACCCATGTATAAGGAAGTGCCTAGGCATGTGGAAGAAATCAATCCAAGAAAGGAAATAAGCGCAAATCTTTGTGGGAGCATTGTCGTGTATGGGTATATAAGCCAAAATAATCTCTCCAATAGAGAATCTCTCCCTGACATAATAATAGTTCACCTCAATGTGCTTTACAAGAGCATTGAACACAGGGTTCCTCACAATTACCAATGCACTCTGATTGTGAGTAAGGATGATGATGGCAAAAGACTGACCAATACCCAAATCAACCAAAAGTAACCTAAGCCACACACACTCAATAGCCATCGTGAAAGCTACTCTAAGCTTAGCCTCACAAATAGAAGTGGCCAAAATAGGCTACTTCTTGCTCAACCAAGGTATGCATGAGATATCGAGCATGACACAAAAACCATTGTGGACACATGAGTGTCGTAGCAACTAGTCTAGTTTGAATCTGAAAAATCATGTAGTGGTAATTATCCCACCTTGGGATAAAATAATCCAATCAATTGTGTATCACTCATGTTGAGATATCAAGCTCACATGTGATGATTGAGGATGATATGTATCACTTTTCATTTCTCTAACATATATAGTGGTTACTCCAAGATATGTTAGGAATACTATTAATGACCTTACAAGATTTATTTACCGATAGTGATGGCACATTTGTTTCTTGCTAACTCACTCATTTGTGTCCATTAGGGTTTTCTTTATTACTATTATTTATATATTCTCTATAGTATATTGTATTTATATATTCTCTGTTATTTATATACTATAGTAATCACATTGTTGTCTTAGGTCATTATTGTATATTCTCTTTGTGTAATAGAAGTAGAAGAAGATCATCTTGCATCAATCTCTCTATGCTCCTCTCTTCATGTGTGAGAGATATCTTCCTTATCTCCTTTCTCTTAACATGGTATCAGAGCTAGTGTGGTTGTAGAGAGCTAATAAAGGAGACTCATAGTGAAGAATTCATGAGAAGGCATGTAAAATGTGTGCTTAACAAAAGATATCAGATTGCTATGAAATTTTGTATGAAGGTAGATGGCCAGATTTTGATCAGGTCTTGTAATTATGAGATACATCAAACTTTCCACAATTTTCCTATACATAGTAGCATTTTCCAATGCTTCACTTGATGTAGTATCCAACTTCAAATTCTGATTTAATGGCATAGAAATTGGCTTACAATCAACCATAGCATACTTTTGCAGCATACTCAAGGCATATTTCCTTTGTGACATCCATATACCTCTTTTTATATGTATAAACTCAATGCCCAAGAAGTAGAGCAGCACACCAAGGCCTTTCATATCAAATTCCTGCATAAGGAGTTGTTTTACCTCTTTGATGCTTGCTTCATTGTCATCTCCTACAATCAAGTCATCAACATAAATAGCCACAATTTTGATGCCATCATCACCCTTCCTTGAATATAATGAATGATCTATATCACATATAGAAAATCCAATGGTGGTCAAACAATCAGCAATCCTTGCATGCCAAGCACGAGGGAAAGTCCATAAAAATCCTTTTGCAACCTACAAACATATTGCAGATGCTTTGAATCTTCATATCCTTGTAGTTGGTCCATGTATACTTCTTCTTGTAACTCACCATATAGGAAGGCATTTTTCACATCCATGTAATGCAAAGTCCATCCTTTTATTATAGCTAATGCAACAAGTGTTCTGGCAGTAGACATTTTAGCTACAGGGCTGAATGTTTCCTCATAATCAATGCCATATGTTTTTGCATATCCATTTTCTACCAATTGTGCTTTGTACCTGCTTATGCTACCATCAACATTGTGCTTTACCTTATAAACCCAATTGCAGCCTATGGGTTTCTTTCCTTGCAACAATGAACTTCCTTGTTTCGTTTCCATAAAGTCCAACCATCTCCTTATCCATAGCTTTCTCCCAATATGCATTTCTAATTGCATCTTCAATACAAGAAGGTTCAACATCTTGGATTACCTTGGTCATGTAGGCACAATGACAAGCCATGTAAGTGTCATATGTCAATCGTTGCAATAAATTCCTCATAGATAGATAGCTAGCTAGCTAGATAGTTAGATAGATAGATAGATAGATAGATAGATAGATAGATAGATAGATAGATAGATAGATAGATAGATAGATAGATAGATAGATAGATAGATAGATAGATAGATAGATAGATAGATAGATAGATAGATAGGTAGATAGAAACACACACATATATATATATATATATATATATATATACATATATATATATATATATATATATATATATATATATATATATATATATATATATATATATATATATATATATATATATATACACACACACACACACATATATATATATATATATATATATATATATATATATATATATATATATATATATATATATATATATATATATATATATATATATATATATTATATATGTGTGTGTGTGTTAGCTCATGAATTGGTTGATTTTTTATGCACTAATATGCTTTTGTTGTGTAGAATACATGCGTGATTACAGGTACCTTGAAGAGAAAGTGGGTGTTATGATGCAGAGAAGCACTAGAATGTAGTGCTAAAAAGAGCTTGAAGGACTTCTGGCCAAGTTGTTACTTTCGGTTGCAGCTTAAAAGCTTGTTATAGTTTGGGAGGAGTGTCTCCTGATGAGGATGCATTTAAAGAACTTAAGAGGATGTGACAGAAGCTCTGGAATTTTCTTCAGCAGATATTATGCTTACTGTTGTTGGGAGTCCTTTTACATATCAAGGCATTGGGAAAGAGCATGCAATGATTATGCAAGCAATTTTGTCGATCCTGGACAAAAGAAATTATATGCATGTGTTACTGCCATGGGATGGGATAGCACTGTTGTTATTTTGCATACTACAAGAGGAAATTTGGAAACAGTTTATTCAAGAAATCTGGTTATTGGATCCATTGTAGGAGCTCTGTGTGATTCTAAGTTCAATGAAGCAATGTTATTAGCAAGAAGGCATCGTATTAATTTGAATGTCGTAACAGGATTTCTTGGATGGGAGTGTTTTGTGCAGTGATGTGTGTATTTTGTGAGGCAAATAAACAAATTCTGTCATATTGCAGAATTGGTCTATGTTGTAAGTAATGGGAATCTTGCAAAGAATGCATATCAGGATTTACTAGCCCCTTTTCTAAAGGACATGGGCGATCAATCAGCGAAGGATGATCAGCACATAGAACCTTTTCAGGGCTCAGAGATTCGGTGTATCATGTATGCAATCAGAAAGGCCCTTGAGGATGACGTTTCCATGAGTCCCAAAAGAGAGTTGTGCATTTTAACTAGCGTCAAGAAGATCCGTGAAGAAGAATTGAGTCAGATTATATTGGAAGGTGATGCACATGCACAATCCAAAATGTGGAGTGTTGAGGAAGCTTTGAAACGTTTGTTATGGTTGTCTGATTCAAGGCTGGTTTTCAATGCTGCATTGGGTCTTTATGATTTACACCTTGCAGATACGGTTGTTGCTAATTCACAAGGAAATCCCAAAGAATTCCTTCCCTTATCAGAAGAGCTTGAGAAGGATGCCTTAGAAATGGTTTCTGCCCTTGCGAGATTTGTTGTTATCCACTTTGCTGGGCTAGAGGCGGTAGCCGAGGGCATTGCAAAGCCTTTATATTACTACAGAAACAACATGATTGGCACAATCAATCTTCTTGAGGTTATGGGAAAGCATGGCTGCAAAAAGCTTGTATTCTCATCGTTTGCAACTGTCTACAGACAACCTAAAGTTGTTCCTTGCACTGAAGATTTTCCGATGAATCCTTATGCGCATACAAAGCTTTTTGTTGAAAAAATCACTCGAGATTTGCATGAAGCTGACTGAGAATGCAGAAGTATCCTATTACGCTATTTCAATCTAGTTGTAGCACATCCTAGGGGATTGATTGGAGAGGATCCGAGGGGCTGCCGTTTTACTTGTCAAACGAATGGGCCATTTTTTGTTTTTTTGCAGAAAGGAGGAGTTTTCTTTTCCGTTTGATTTTTTTTGGCCACTACTGTTGAAGGCCACAGAGGAGTCCTCGCGCCAACACTGCTACTCCCTGCAGCCCTGCCATCTATGGTGGTTTCTTTTGGCCATTCCTCATCAGTGAGAAGTGGGGTATGCCCTCTAACGATGCACAGGGTCGGGGCCAACAGCAGCAGGAGGAGTGGTTGTGGACTCCATGCAGAGGGGCACGCAAGAGCGGGAGAAAAAGGGAGGGAGGGAGCCATTTTCGTCTCTTTGTTTTTGTTTTTGTGCAAGGGTATGAACACGAGAAGGAGGGGGACGGAAGGCATCTGTCCAGCGGTCTGTAGAGAGAGCAGTCATGTTTTTAGTCTCATTTTTCTGATCTTCAGGGGAAGCTTAGGGGGAAGGCTCATTGTTTGTCCACGCTTATTCTACGTGGGCGTGCTGGAAGGAAGGACTTTTGGCCTGCGTGCTGGGTATATACATATACACGTCTGCTAAGAGGGGAAGCCGCACATCAGGAGATATAGAGAGAGGACGAACGAAAAAAAATCTTTCACTCTTGGTGGTCGGGGGAACCTGTAAAGATGATTAGGTGGAGTAGAAGGATCTTCTGAAATCGGCCAGGAAGGAGCTTGGAGTTATCAAAACAGAGTAGGTTCGGGGAGCAAAATGTGTTCATGAGGATGAGTGTCGTAAAGAGAATGTCTGTTCAGCATGACGATGTCGAATGAGCACAGCAAATCATTCTGATCGTGTGGCATTTAGTACGAAAGGAAGGATGCAAGGTGTTATGATTTAAGCATAATGACAAAGGCAGAAAGTCTAGGTATCTTTGCTATAGGTACACAATTGCATACTATAGGGAATTGAAGCACGTATCTCACCTATATGGGTTTTTTTGTTCGCACCGAGAGATCGAAGGTTTTTTTTTATTGTAGCACCTTATGAAAGGCTTACGCTCTTGAGCCCAGAACTTTTCCATTGAAGTTGAACTCAGATATGATTGAAAGGATATAACTGGCTCACCAATATGTTGGTCTGAATTTTATCCTTGTTGATCCATAGATCTAGGTTGAAAGCATGCATGACAGTTGTTTATAATTACGTTCAGAGGTTCAATTCAATTTGACAGGAATAAGACCGTGCATCTCTGAGTTGGGTTATACCATGGATATATGATCCCTCTGTCATCCGAATGAAGGTGTCGATGCCTGTTGGTGGTGAGCTGGTATTAAAGGGATAGCTTCCGACACTATAGGTTGCATTAGCATGATGAGCACCAGGTCCTTGGTTGGGACACCCTTGCATTATCACCATAACCCACGTTCTGGAGGATGGTGACATGTTTTGAGTGTGATGTACTCCCCCGTGTCTCACAAAAGTGTGATAAAAAGTAAGGGATCGAACGTCATCCTACCCGGGGAAGTGGTGTTCGAAGGCATATACTTATTTCCTGTGATTGCAGTCATGCACATTTGGCCACTTCAGAAAGCATTTGAGTCATTTTGAGTCCAGTTGTCCATGTTTATTCTAGCTTTCTAGATGCAATGGGGTTAGCAAAACGTGGCCGTTGACAGTTTGCATTGAGGGTGTCATTATCCCCAAAACTTTCATTAAGCACATCCTACGATTCTGCACCCACCATAGGCAGCTTATAGTCACACCTGACTACTCACATCGCCACTTGCTTCAGCAAATGGAACTTGCGCAATGGGAAAACCAAAAACAAAGTTTTGTGACTTGAGTTATGAAACAATAAAGGCAACCTTAAATTACCATAGCAATTGATTCTCTCCAGCATATGGATGATTTATCGTGATGCATGAGTAGATAGGGATACACATGAGGAGCTACGTGGGAATCAATAAATTTGCAGTGAGAAACCAACGATAGCTTTCGACTAATGTATGATCGGTTCCAGTTGACCTTGAATAGATCTAACCATGTGGGGGATTAATGACAAGAACCATTTTGGGTAAGTCTGGACCTCATGACAGATAGTCGACAATTGAGTTCTTTTGTTCGGACTTGTCTTGTGCACTTGTGCTGCTGCCTCTCGTATTTTTATGCATGAGTATAGATCCGCAACAGCAGATGTGTTATCATTTTGTTTCTTCTTCACCTTCTTAAGAGCACTTATGGATATCGGAATCTCGGTCTGTATAGTGTGCAAGATGGAGAGAGTGTGTGTGTATGTGTTTGGGTGTGAGAGCAAGCGAGTATGTGAGCCTACATGTGTGGAAAGTATGTAACGAGGAAGGGCGAGCGAAAGTGAATGTGATGGGTTGTGCACATCCAAAAGAGAGGAGCTAGCATAAGAGAAAAGAAAGAACAGGGAGACAAGTGGAACAAGAGCTCGTGAATAAGGAGAGAGTGCGATTCAAAGGGTTAGGTGTTGTAGTTGAATTTTGGAGTACATTTGGATTTAGGTCTCCATTCCCCTTTTTTTTTTTTGCTCGTACCTTCGAATACCATTGGGTGATTTAGAGCAAGGCAAGGGGGCCAATCTTGAGTAATTTTGGCAAAACATAGGAATATATAAGCAACTTTCACCTCGGGACTAGCTGTAAACATTTTGATGTGTCTGTCGGGAAAAGCTTGGCACGTCTCTATAAGAGAGTGCCATAGGTTCGCCTAGCGCCACATGTTGGCCAAGCTTGCGGCCCCAGATCTAGTACATGAGCGAGGGTAGCTCATCCTCAGGAGGAACACAAACGCAAAGAGAAGAGCGCACTTAGAGAAGAGCCCTTGAAAGAGAAAGGAAGAGGTGGGAGTCGCAAGGTGAGTTGACCTCGACTAGCTTGAATAAATCAGCCAAAAACGTGTACTCCCGTAGGAGAGTCACGAATCAAGTTCAAAAGTTTGAAGGAGGGATCCTGAGGCCACGTGCACTAAATTTTTGGGATCGAAGTGATATTGACATCACACCTCTGTTTGAAATGGCTCAGCAGATTTTGGTTCATTTGGGGGACTTCACCAAGTTTTCAGGTGCTTGGGTTGAGGATCCAGATAGTTTTATCCAACTATTTGAAGTTACTTGTGAGGCCAACGAGGTAGTTGACCAAGGTCAAAGATTGAGGATTTTTTTGGCTACTCTCCGTGATGAGGCAGCCAATTGGTATGGGAATTTGACACCACAAGAGAGTGGAACTTATCAGATGCTCAAGGAAGCCTTCTTGGCAAAGTTTCGACGACAAGGCTTCCAAGATAGATTGGCCCAACAGATGGATTACCTGCAACAGGGAGTCAATGAGAGCATTGATAACTACATTCATAGAATGGAAACCTTGGTAAGAAAGATGGGTGCAAATGCCTCGAACGATGAGACATTGAAGAGAAGATTCATTGCCGGATTGAGAGATCCTACGGCGCAACAACATATCAGCCTGACAAGACCTGCAACTTTAATAGATGCTAAGGAACAAGCAAGGCTTTGGGAGGAAGTACAATTATGTCAACAAAGGAAGATTGAGCTCTTATACGAGCCAATGGGAGGCCAAGGAAACATACCGATGAAAGATCCTGGCCAAGGAATTCCCACAATGACAACCCCAGCTTTTGTAGCTGCCACTAGCACGCCAGGCGAGGTGAAGCCTGTGCTGACTGAAGAACGAGTATTGGAGTTGGTCACACAAGCTATAAAAGCTGCCACAATGACCCAGGAAACATACACAGTGAAACAAGAGGTAACTACAAATCCCAATCAAGTGTTTCGATCAAATAGATGGTGTGGAAAGTGCCATGGTTATGGCCATCTAGCTTCAGAATGCCCTACAGTCTCGAGAGTATTCACAGATAGATCGCCACCTAGAATGTGTTGCACTTTTTGTGGAAGGACCAACCACACGGAAGACCGATGTTACAACAAGAGGGCCTATGAAGAGCGGCATGAAATCGGGAGATACAAGAGAAAGATCCTACATGGGATTGCCTGCTCAAAGTGTCCCACCTACATCCCGTTGGGAAAACAGACAAACTTATGGATATGGTGCTCAGGGTCAGGGAGGAGACTATCCGAGAGGAGCCGCACGTGATCAAAAGAGAGATGGTCCAATCCAATGTTGGAGATGCCATGGCTTTGGCCATACTCAATCTAGATGTCCAAACGAAAAGAAACCAGTTGATTATACCCCACTATGTAGGTATTGTAGTGGAGAGGGCCACTTTGATGAAGACTGTCCAAAATGAAGAGCTGCCACTGGCAAGGATAAGGGGCCAGTAGGGTCCTCAAATTATGTTGAGACTCAGATGCATTCCACATCGAGAGCTCAAGAGCACGTTCCTACAATCGGAGTAGTGTTTAGGACACCGAACCCTCAAGAAGGCTCTAGCTCGTCGATGCACTTTGTGGATGCTTTCCAGGCCAAGAAACCGCATAAAGAGCCAACTGTGGCGGTAGTCACAAGGACTCAAGAGTATTTGAAGAAAAATCCAGAAGGTGAAAGCAAAAAGCGAGCCAGGAGAAGATACCTGAACATGGAGAGGTAGAAAACCAAGTTAGAAGATTTGCCGAACACCAAGAGTTTGAGGATGGGGAAGAAGTTGAGATCCTTCCACCAATGCAAGGAGTTTGTGCCAGGCATAGCACCATTCCCTATAAGATTAAGGGTTCCAAAGTGTAAGAAGGAAAGACAAAGTTCCGAAGAAGTTGATATTGTAAAATTGTTGGCTGACACGGAAGTCACTTTGGACATTGGCACATTGCTGAAATGTTCACCTGTATATAGGAAACAATTCTACAACGAATTTATCAAGAAGCCGAGGAAAGCTCGAGATAAAAAGAGACAAGATAAAGATGTCCAAGGTATGATTCAAAGTATTACGACGCAAATTGATTCAAACGCTCCAGCTATGACAGTCCAGATTAAAGGGTATGCAGTCCCAGGTGCTCAGTTAGATAGTGGAGTTGCAGTCAATCTAATGACTGAATACATGATGAAAGCTCTAGGCCTCAACCACATGGAAGAAACTCCAATGTCCTTGAGGATGGCAGATCAAACGCAAGTGAAGCCAGCAGGTCTTTTGAAAAATGTAAGCACAATTGTGGGGGGTCTAGAATTCAAAGTCGATTATCTGATAGTAAGCCCAAGGACCTCAGAGGCCACTTTCTCGATCCTACTTGGACGGCCATGGCTTATGCAAGCCAATTGTGTGCATGACTGGCGCACAGGTTTCATTTCAATAGGGCCAAAGTCTGATCGGATTCAAATTCAAGTATCCCCAAACTCGATCGACAAGAAGAAGACAATAATAGTCGATGAGATGGAAAAGAAAGAAAAGGAGAAAGTAAGGCAAGAGATGGCACGAGCTAGGTTTTCTTTGAACATGGACACCTACAAGAATCTACTTCAAGACGGGTTCAACTTGCAGCTCTCCAAGAATCAAGACACGAAGCCGGGAGAATATCAAAATCCGTTGCTCTATAAAGACGATTCCGATCAGGAACTGCTAGGATGGTTGGCAAGTACAGGCGAGGCTGAGTGCTATACAATGCACATCGACCCAGTGGAGAAGGAGAAGAAAATGAGCCAGGTGGTGGATCCTCATGCAAGGAGGAAAAACTCTTCGAAAAATAGAAAATGCTCTTTTGGAACTCGTGATCGAGGATATCATCAAACGTTGACAAGGAACCAAGACAATCAGCTATCCTTTAGCACCAGGAGAGTACATGACGCCATGAGCAAGGGTACATGCAAGGGAGAGCACGAGGGCAAAGGTAGACCTGGGAGAGAAAAGTGGTGTGTGGATCACGATAGTTCTAGTAAGGAATTAGTTGATCGAAAGGAGAACCTCTTGACAGCAAGAGACAGGGAGAACCAAGATGGTGGTGAAGAGAGGATTTTTAGACATGAAAGATTGGAGAAAGAACTGGCATTAGGAAATGCGCCAAAAAAGAGTACAGTGAGTAAAGTGCTTCATGCAAAGAGTACGTGCAAGATTGGCGACGGCCTAAAGGAGTTAGGATTGGCTCATGCCGAGCATGCCAGAGTTATTCGATGGAGGTTTGATGGGATTAGATGTCAGGATAGCGAGCAGAAAGTACAAGGATTGATAGGCGAATGTGCATGGATAGGACTTCGAGCGAGCCATTGGATGATGGCACTTTTTTGTGTGATTTGGGTGTGCTTACGAGAGATGTGTGGTTGGATACGAGAACGAAGCGAGAAGATCTTTCTCTACTTTTTCATTCAATTTACCTTCTGCTTGCAGGAATCGAAAAAACTGGTAGACCAAGTGTGTTACTATCCAGGATCATTGAGGACTAGGCGATCGATGGCTGATCAAGTATACCAGAGCGCTCTATTCGACCTTGTCGTATATTTTTCAGATCAAGTGTTAGAAAGCATGGAGATATCGGTTGAGAGCTTGCGGACAAACTACGACATGGAGGAGGCACACTGGCTTGTATGCTTTTGGAATCAAGGTATGGACATTGACTTTCCATTTCCCCAATTCGAAGCATATCTACTTAGTTGGGCTGGATATGCCAAGGATCGGTACTTCTACTACAATAGCACAATGGAATTGACTAACGAGGTAAATGATATCTATTGTTCTTGGGCGGATCTTTTGACGATAGGAAGCGATGACGGAGCTCCTGAAGTTGACCCGAACTCGCCCCAAGGATAGGTATATGAGGGATCAGGGTATAGCCGGTTGTATTTACCTAGTGAAAAGTCAAATCGATGATACATATGTAGTATATGTAACTGAGAGAGTGGGAGTAAAGAGATGATTGATCTCTCAAAGGCTGGAGTGTGAATGTTTGTATGCGTGTGTGGGAAAAGTGGGGAACAACCCTTTCTTCCTCTCCCTAATTCTCAGGACTGGGGTAAATTAATTAACTATTAAAATAAAATAAAATTAAAAAAAATAAAAAAAAAGAGAAAAGAAAAGAAAAAACATTGTGTTGTGGTGATTGTACCAACGCGCTATGGTGGGCTAGTAGGTGGGTGGATTTATCCTAGCCGGGTGGTTAGGACCACAAGCCGCAGCTAGTTTCGCCATAGGCTTGGGATGTATATGTTTGTGTCTTAGCTATGCGCCATAACGGGTTGGTAGGTAGGTGGAGCCATTGTGGCCGGGTGGTCACAACCACGAGCCGCATCCATCTTCGTTATGGGCAGCCTCTTCTATGTTATTCCTCTCATCAACAAGTGCATTATGTAAATCTGCATCAGAAATGGAATTAATTGCATTTTCATTTGGAACTTGTACAGATAGAGAAATTTCCTCATTTGGAGTAGCACTTGGATGTCCACCTATAAAAAGAGGAATCTATGACACATCCTTCGAGCTAATTGATATCTCCTTGGTACATGAAACAAATGGTTGAATTTCATCTTTCACAAAAATAACATCATGGATAACCAAATGCATTTTGTTTATGGATGATATAGACAATAGCCTTTTCTTTCCGAATTCTACCCATAAAAAAATACATTTCACTCCTTTATCATCCATTTTTTTGCATTGTTGTTTAGGTACCAATGCATATGCTAGACAACCAAAGATATATAGATGAGCAACTGATGGTTTTGCAACCATGCAAAGCCGCATATGGAGTGGCCAATTGTAGTGCTTTGATGGGATACTTGTTAAGTACATATATTGTACACATAAGAGCCTCAATCCACAAGCTATGTGGTAAAGCCTGACTTTTGAGCATACACCTTGCCATTTCCATGAGAGACATATTCTTTCTTTCACAAATTCATTTTTTTGAGGTATATATGACATTGTACAATGAAATTTTATCCCACACTCGGCTAAAAACGCATTAGAAGATATGTCGCCTCTCGATTAGAATGAAGGGTGCTCAATTCACATGCTAACATATTTTTAGCCATAACTAGGGCTTGTTTAAAGCACATAAACAATTCTGATTTTTCTTTCAATGGACACACCCCTGCATGCCTAGAAAATTCATGAATAAAAGTCACGAAGTACAAGTAGATCATAAATGAAGGTGTTTGCATAGGACCACAAACATCACTTGAACAAGTTGCAATTTATGAGTAGCTCAAATTGAACCATGTTTTTGCCCAAAACATAGCCTTCAAAGGCATGTTTCCAAGGTGTCTCAAGTTTGCTCCGAGAGGACAGCATTTCGGATTTCTGTAGGTGAAATAAACTAACAAAATTTAGATGACCAAAGCATGCATGCCAAAGCTTTGCATTTGAAATAGCTTGAGAATCTTGAATTGAATATGTTGAATTATTCATAGATTTTGCATAGTTTATGAACTTATATAGCCCACAACATAAAATGTGAGAAGTAATAATAACATCACTATTTAAGAGATCATGATTCGACAACCAAGCCAAACTTGGTTAGTGTTGAAATTGACAACATATTTTTCTTGATCTTGGCACATGTAAGACAATGTGAAAGAACTTCCATCAATGGTGGTCATAACGATCTTACCAAATCTCGTTATAGGATAAGAGGATTTGTTAGCATATGTGATGGTATTCCCCATAGGGCCAAGCGCAAGTAAATTGAAGAAACTGCACCAAACCATGCTTGGTTACCCCACAATCAAAGTACCAAACATCTCAATCTACTAGAGATATAAATTGCTCATGAGATGGATCATAGTTGGAACCAATAGTAAATGCCCATTCTTCTCTATCTATCTATCTATCTATCTATCTATCTATCTATCTATCTATCTATCTATCTATCTATCTATCTATCTATCTATCTATCTATCTATCTATCTATCTATCTATCTATCTATCTATCTATCTATCTATCTATCTATCTATCTATCTATCTATCTATCTATCTATCTATCTATCTATCTATCTATCTATCTATTGATCTATCTATCTCTCTATCTATCTATCTATCTATCTATCTATCTATCTATCTATCTATCTATCTATCTATCTATCTATCTATCTATCTATCTATCTATCTATCTATCTATCTATC
>CM035408.1:144769906-144842406 GCA_020310875.1 Ceratopteris richardii
TGCAGCATTGAAAACCAGCCTTGAATCAGACAACCATAACAAACGTTTCAAAGCTTCCTCAGCACTCCACATTTTGGATTGTGCATGTGCATCACCTTCCAATATAATTTGAATCAATTCTTCTTCACGGATCTTCTTGACGCAGTTAAAATGCACAACTCTCTTTTGGGACTCATGGAAACGTCGTCCTCAAGGGCCTTTCTGATTGCATACATGATACACCGAATCTCTGAGCCCTGAAAAGGTTCTATGTGTTCATCATCCTTGGCTGATTGATCGCCCATGTCCTTTAGAAAAGGGGCTAGTAAATCCTGATATGCATTCTTTGCAAGATTCCCATTACTTACAGCTTAGACCAATTCTGCAATATGACTCAGAATTTGTTTATTTGCCTCACAAAATACACACATCACTGCACAAAACACCCGTCCAAGAAAGCCTACTACGACATTCAAATTAATACGATGCCTTCTTGCTAATAACATTGCTTCATTGAACTTAGAATCACACAGAGCTCCTACAATGGATCCAATGACCAGATTCCTTGAATAAACTGTTTCCAAATTTCCTCTTGTAGTCTGCAAAATAACAACAGTGCTATCCCCTACCATGGCAGTAACACATGCATATAATTTATTTTGTCCAGGATCGACAAAATTGCTTGCATAATCATTGCATGCTCTTTCCCAATGCCTTGATATGTAAAAGGACTCCCAACAACAGTAAGCATAATATCTGCTGAAGAAAATCCCAGAGCTTCCGTCACATCCTCTTAAGTTCTTTAAATGCATCCTCATCAGGAGACACTCCTCCCAAACTACAACAAGCTTTTAAGTTGCAACCGAAAGTAACACCTTGGCCAGAAGTCCTTCAAGCTCTTTTTAGCACTACATTCTAGTGCTTCTCTGCATCATAACACCCACTTTCTCTTCAAGGTACTTGCAATCACGCATGTATTCTACACAACAAAAGCATATTAGTGCATAAGAAATCAACCAATTCATGAGCTAACATACTCCCCTTCACTTATGTGCGAAGTCATCCCCAACGAGCCGTCCATGCTGCAATATAATCTAAACAGCCATGAAAATGTCAATATACAATTTGTTTGCACACCCTTTCATCGAGCCATCACTCCCAATGTTCCTGTGCTCATTGAAGCTATTAGTGCTCAAAAAACATCACTCATAAATACATAAAAATCATTCATTTACAAAATGATCCACGAACATGCACATATATATAGCTCCATTTCCATCATGCACTTTACAAACTTGCTCATGCATTCCATTATTAAAATAGTCTCAACGGAAATAACACATTCATACATTTCCATGTCTTACACGTAGTGCTAATCATTGCGAGAAAACAGAAAAAAATACTGAAATAAACAAAGACAACTCAAATGCATCCAACAGGAGATGCAAAATACCCAAAATGCATAGCCCTTTATTGCACCTACTATTTGCTATGTACAAACGTTCCATGACTAGACACGCCTTAAGAATCCACATCGTCTTCCTACAAAAGTCATCGAGACCCGAGTACAAGTCAAGTCCTACAGAAGAGCCCTGGAGTATCCCACGCACTAGAAAACCCTTGGATAGAGCACACAAGTTATAAAGGAATACCATTGCATTACCTCGCTAAAGGTCTCATCCATAAGTACATATACAGTATCCCTGCCTTTGAGAATGTTGATTCAAAGTGAGTTGATCTGTCCTAGCCACCATATACCAATTACACAAGCAAATAACATTCCCTTCCAGGCGATCATCGCCGTCTCCTCTCTCTCTCTCCCCCTCAGGAGTGGGGAATAATTTCATATGTAAATTTTATTTATATTCACATGTTGGCCTACGTTGACATTGGATGCGATTCGTGGCCCTGACCACCCAGCCAAATTGATTCCACCCATCTACCAATGCAACGCAGCGCACAACACACAACCACATAATGATAACAAATACCATATAAAGCTGCTAGTTTCTATGACACTCATGTGTCCACAAGTGTTTTTTGCTTCATGATTGGTAGCTCATGGATATCTTGATTGAGAAAGAAGCGGCCTACTATGGCTAGTTCTGGTTATGTGGTTGAGTATAGGGTAGTTTTCATAGAAACTTTTTAGTGTGTGTGGCTCAGATGCCTTTTGGCTGATTTGGGTATTGCTTAGTCTTTTGCCATCACAATCTTCATTGACAGTCGAAGACTGCATTGGTAGTTGGAGGAACCCTCTATTTCATGCTCTCACACAAAGCAAATTGAAGTGAACTATTATTATGTTAGGTAGAGGTTGTCTGCAAGAGACTAAGGATTATGACCACCACGTGATAGAGAGATAAATTTCCTCCCAAGCTTATGTCTATATGTATATATCTGCTTGAGTCAATGAGGACCACAAATGTAACTAGAGTCCACAAGCGCATGTGCAATCTCCTCCACTCCTTTCATATCTTCCACTAGAGTCTAGTAGTGGTTGGAGTGATCTCGCTTTAGCACCTTCCACTAGAGTCCACTAGTGGTTGGTGTACTCACCACTTGAGTTAAGTCTCTCTAGTCTCAAGTTAACTCACATTAAGTTTAGTTAGGCTCTAGAGCTTCTTGGGCAAAATGTCTCCCCATGATCCCCATGGGGGTTGAATCCAAGACCTCCTCCTTCATAACCTTGAGACTTACCACTAGGTTACGTGGATCACTTGTTTAAGAGAGCACATGAACTTATGCTTAATTCTAATCTCGAGATCTTTGCCCATACATGAGTGACCAAATAGTGTCTGATTTCAGATCTATCTAAACCGACCGGACCCTTAGATCATAGACTTACTTTATTACTCCCTTGTGAAATATTTTTGTCCTCAAAAACAAAATATATATAATAACCGTAGGCAACCCCGGAGCCTCATGTTCTTAAACTGGAAGAACATAGTCATGTTCTAAAACTAGAAGAACATGTCTCAGCTGTGTGGTGGGATCCCTACCCAAATGATTGAAAACACTGTTTGGCTTTGCACTTTGATAAATTGATTAAAGTATAAAGTAGTGAATGAATTATAAGGGTGGATCTAAAAATATCCCGATCCACTTCATTGTTTCTAAATGTGAGATCTAGGCACAAACATATGAAATGAATGGATTCCAATTACTAGTCCATTTTTGGGCATAATTGATGCATGGAATTAGTAATGAAGGTGGGATTCTTATCCCTTGCAAGACGTTGAGAACTCTTGATTCACATGAATTTGATTTGGATAACTTGAAATTTGGTTGATCCAAACATCTAACTTGGATTTTTGTATAATGGTTTACTCCCATCCAACAGTTACTTGATTTTTTCACCCGACTAGAGGACTACTTTTTCATAAGGGGCTTGAAAATCCTATGTAGATTGTAGGAGAAAGTTTTCCATTTTTTTCTTTCAACCTTACTATATCTTGACCAAGTCAAATTTAAAAGGAAAATCATCCAACTTAGGACACGTTTCTCAAAGACTTTATCTTTAAGTTCTTCGGAATTGTCAATCTGATGAGCAATTCCTAACTTCTCTATTCTAGAGTATTATGGACTCTAGAAATTCATGAGAGTTATGCTAGTAACTAGAAGCCAACCCAGATGAATGTCAATCTTGGACTTATCATTTTTTTAAGATTGAATAATTTCTTATACAGAACATCTATCTAGGACGTTTAATTTAGTTATCTAGTTCCGATTGACTAACCTTGGACTTTTGCAAAAGGAATCAGATGTCATATCTGAGTCAAATCCAAAAGATTCAGAAAGCAGAAGGAAAGAACTAAAACTCTGTACAACCAATTCAAACTTCAAAGATACATAAACTTTCTATGAGTCAAATTCTAGATGATTCAAGACTTTAACTTTCCAAAGATCTATTTCAACAAGGTATTAAATCATTTTATACATCTTTAAGAGAAAGAGACTAGATTCTCAAAAACATTCATAGAGTAAATCTAAACATCCAACCATAAGATACTACTGTGGTATCCAAAATTCAGTGTGTCTGGTAGGTTCTATTGATGCATTTTTTACTCAAATAGTACTTCAGTTGAGACTAAGTTCATGCCTATATTCAATCTTTATGACTCCTTACTAGGAATGCAATTCTTGAGCATTGCTTTGAGTCAAAGGATTGAATTTTCCAAGTTACACTAGGAAATTGTTACTTGACTTAGTCATTCTATTCCTTATTTCAAAGGATCATTTCAATGCCAAAGTCCTATTTCTTCAGAAATTTATCAAATATATTTGAATTATAAACACTTTACCTTGAAGGGTTCCATAATTCAAATAAGAACAAGTCTTAATTTGAAAAAGAAGATCTTCGAAGTTACCAACTTCATATCTTCATACATACTTGGTATCTTGAGATCATTATATTATCCTCTTTGAATTTAAACTTCTCCTTTGAGTTTTAATTCCTTTGAGGATCAAATCCAACTTCAAGATCCATTCTAAGACTATAAGATAATTATCATCCCATGTCAATCTGAGTATAAAATCTGGCATCCCATACCACCCTATTTTATATTCACATTAATGTGTGGGTGATACTTATCCTAAAGTCTAAACATATCTTGATAGAGTACCTTTTCACTTCAAATTTTTAAAAGAATTTTTGAGCTTCAGGCATTATCTCTAACTTGATATTCTAGGTTTTGATTCCTTCACATGATCGTTTCATGATCTCATGCCTTTTTCATGGAAACTTGAGAAGCTCTTGATAGAATATCTATTCTTCTTTGCTCGGATTTTCAAACGAAAACCAGTTATAATTACAAGTACTTGAATTTTCATAATTTCAATTCCAATTGGTTAAGTTTTTCACTTCTTGTCTTTATATTCCTTTCTAACTAAAGCTTTAAGTAGCTAACTCGAGGATTTTTTAGGAATCTCTGTATTGCTTAAGTCTAAGCATCCGCTCATGCTTTTGGATTTCACCTTTAAGAAATCTCTTTAAGAGTAGGTAAACTTTATGTTTTACCTTCCACAGACTCAATTACCATTGATATGGTTGCAAACTACACACTTGTAATTTTTATTCTCTTCAAACTTGGAACAGCTAACTTATTTCACACTTTCCATTGGAGAAATGGAACTTGAGTGAAAATTTTCCAAAAGGAATTTGATTGCCAATAGTTGAAAAAACTTCATAGTAGTTCCAATCACAATTGTCATACCTTGCCAAGCTTGATCAAGGCTTCTTGAACTTGTGAAAAAAATAAAGACTCAGTCTTTATCTTTAAGATGTCTTGAACTATCGAACGCTTCTTTGGTTACCCATGGGATTTTACAGATCTTTCTCCAACTAAAGTCCAAGCATGTACTAATGCCTTTGAGATTCTAAAGCTAAGAATATTTGCTACACCTCCAGGTGATATCAACCATTGGACTTTAAGTACCACTTCTAGTGGTTTGTGACTTCCAGGGAACTACTTGTTGTTTAAAGAGTTTGAAGAATTTCATTCTCACTACCTGGGAGAATGTTATTCTTCAAGGACTTGAGATTCATTCTAGGGAATCAAATAACCTGAGCAAATGATTCATCTTGGAATCTTTTGCAATGTTGAAAGGATATTTGAAAGGAAATTATTAGACTTTCAAACAATATCCAGAAGCTTTATTGTGTTTGTTTCCTGATTATCAAACTAGAGGATAAATATCACCTTTAGGATATGGTTTCCGATTCAACTATGAAAGTTTGACTTGAACTTTCATTTATGTGATATTGATTCTTGTTCTTGAGTTTGAAACAAGATTATTATTATTGGTCAATCTTTAGATGTTACTAGAGTACTTTAAACATATTTCGACAATCACAATTATGTTTAAAGTCCAAGCATCTTTTGATGATTGATCCAATAATAATGCTACTATGAACACATAATTTTAAACTCTATAGCTTGTTTAGGAAATGTTTTCTTGAAACTTTGTATTCCTAAATAAAAATTTCATGGCTCGATTTATGTCTTTAGGAACTTATCTCATGTCCTAAAGATTGCTAGCTTAGGTTTCCTCTTGAAGCTTCAATTAGCTCAAATGAAACCATAAATTAACTCTCCAATCATTAGGGGAAAAAATGAACCTTGAATGGGCCTTTTAGATTAAGGAGTGATTAGTGATGGACCAATCAGAAGAGGGTGGTGGCCATAGTCTATGCCCTATAAAATACTAAGCTGAAGGGGGGAGAGGGGACATATTTCTCCCTTATTTAATGAGCTGCCTCTAGAGAGAGAATGAATCTCGTAACTCAGTTGGGCCCAAAAATTCAAAATTTCTAAAAAGTTAAAAAACGCATCATAACACTTGAAAATGGACTCCCCATTACTTTTTAGGGTCAAAAGTACTCTTTTTGATCCCAAATTCGAAATCCGTGCATGTTTTGAGCTTTAAAAAATGGGTTTTTTCCAAAATACTCAAAAAAGAGTTATTTCCCTCCTAAACCTCACATTTTCATACCTAGGTCCCAAAAAGTCATCTTTTCCCACTACTTTCACTCTGTAGCACACCATTGAAGCCATGTTTCTACACTCCAACCTACCCGCATCTCCTATCTCGAATTACTATTGTAGCTTGAAGACCTTTAGCTTCAATGGCAACATCTAAAGCTTCTATTCGACTGAAAGATGAAATCCTCACATTAAGATGTCACAATATCAAAGCCACAGATGGACAGTGGCTATCACATGAGTACTCCAAAGGTGCATGGGTGTACATGCAACCCTCTAGAGTTGGGCCTCATCGAGTTAGAGATCGTGGAAACTTAGATCTTCATTGGAAGGGAAAGTTACTTGGCTTCAAGAAGCAGAGAGACAATGGGATGGTTGCTATTGTACAACATGTTTTTACAATGGAAACTATCAAACTTGAAAACTCTAGTAGAATGAGATATCCTGTGAATTGTAAGTATTACTCTACAATATTTTATGTTTTCTTGTGTCTGATATATTTCTAAACTATTTAGATATGTTTTTGTTTGTTTCAGATATATTTCCTTCTACTTTGGTCGAAGAGCAACCACTTCATAGTCTTACAGGTACTTTCTAGGCATTGCATGCAGATGTTGGTGCACTAGTCTTTCCAGAAATATCTCCTGCTCAACTTTACCATGATAGAGTTTTCTTTTACACACATAGATATGTTGTACCCTCTACAATGAATGGTTTTGGAAGGTTAGAGAGAATTGAAGTACATTCTCTTCTTAGCTTGGAGTGGCCAAAACCTGATATATGGTCCGTATCATCTTTGAAGCAAAATATGGTAATGGATATACATAACTCTTTGAAATTCACAAAAGTTTCTAGGTCTGTAGGCACTGGTCTTTTCCCATTCATTGTTTTGTATATTTGTTCCAAGGATTCTCATTCCAAGAGACTTCCATCATGTTCATGTGTAAAGATATCACATATGAGCAAGTCGAAAGTCTTCTTGGTGAAAATTGGGGTTTGATAGAAGGAATTGCAAAAGGTGATAAATATCTTTGTGAAATAGGTGGAACAGGTATAGGATTTTGATATTTGAAACAACGTACTTCATTATACATCAGACTCTACTATGATCGTTGGATGTGAAAACTTGGCAAATGGATACCATTTCAAAGTTCAGAGGGATCTTTACATTCATTTGAAATAAAGCTTAGATTGCCCAACAATGAAACAGAAACTATTTTAGTGAATAATCATTGGACCTTGGCTAATCTGAAAGAACACTTGATGATTATGGGGTTTGAAGGTCTAACTCAATCCAAATTCAAAATTCAAGGACGTAAGGTGAGAAATGTTTTGTGCTTTTGTTAAAGTAATATTTTCATTATTGCTTATTTTACTTTAATGACTTCCATTTCTTGCAAATTAATTACAGGTGGGCAGAAGAATGGAATACAAAATGAAAGTCCCTGTAGATTGGAGCAATGATGGAACAGAACTCTCATTGTCATAGTTCTTTTGCAACCTGATAATGTCACTTCTTGGGCCCTAGTCATTGTATCTCATGGTTTTTGCACTTTCAAGAACCTTGTAAAAAGTAGGACAATCGATTCATGTTAGATATTGTATATACATTCTTCTCTGCAATGGTAATTTCAAAACTTTTGGAATGTCAAAAAGTATGTTCACTACTTTGAAATGTGATTGCTCATGTTTTTTTCTGTGCATTATTTTGTCATCAGAAACACACTTTTTGAAATTGCACTTCTTTATTCTATACTTTTAAAAGTGGGCCCAGTCAGTTTAAAAACTTGAAACTACTATAAAAATGGGTTCTATGTGCTCATTTCTCACATTTGCACTCTCAAAGAGCTAGAAAGCAGAGACAAGCCAATAGAATTCTCGCGTGCAAGCAATGGCTACTAGCACTTCCACTCCCATGAAATCTCCTCGAGATCTATTCATGGAGTTTTTGGATACTACAGACTACAATGGTCGTACGGATTTGTATGACCTAGTCTATAGAGTCCCTAATCTTGAAGGGATAATAGCCATGAACTCTGATGTGATCGATGAGATCACAGATTTTATGGAATTTTATATATTAAGATATTCTATAGATATTCCAGCATATGAGTGTAAATGGGTCCCCTGTGGCCTACTTTTCTACATTCATAAAGGAGATGAGGCGTTTGCAATGCGCTTAAAGCATTTCATGGCTATTGCTGAGGATTCAGGGCACCTGTTAGATGACATAGTGCCCTTAATTAAACAATTAAATAAGAAAAGGAAAATGGGAAGAAAATATCTTTCCTATGTGGCAACAACCATCTTTTTTGTCAATGAGGAGCCCGAACCTTCACCCATGGACCTACTCCATCTTGTTACTGGGGGGTTTTGTAGATGATAAGAAGGAATCCTAGAAAAAAGCTCTCAACTTATTAGAAGAGAGTCAAAAATTTTCTAGAGAATTTCCACAAGGAGTAGTGGACAAATTAAAGGAAGCCAGTACACAAAATAGTCCACCCTCCAACTTAGAGCCCGTGGAACCCACTCTACCAGAGGTAGAGATGGAAATGTTTTCAGTTGTACTTGTCGACGGAGAGGAATTTTTGTTCCTGCACGATATTGAGAAGGCATTCGGTCTATGCCTCGACAAATGCCTTAGTATTTTCTGCTCAACCTCAGATGTTCCCATGGACAACACTTCTAACATTATCGAAAAGGCAACAATTCCACTTGGTGATTCAGTTGCGGAAACCATTGCATTTGTGTGTGAAGAGATTTTGAGCCATGCCAACCAAGATGCCATTGAAGAAGATCTGGTTGCAGCAAGGGAAAGAATTTTGGAGAAGAAGATTCCAACATCCCCTATTGTGGAGCAAATTGGCATGGCTCACTCATCAATTCCACTAGATGCAATGGGAAGAGGAGAGGATGAAGATAGGCTTCAAGATGTAAGTCTCTAATGACATTTATGGTTGTCTCATATTCATACAAGATGTATCTATTTAATTTTATGATTGTCTATGTGCAGGAAACGATTGAAGTGGATAAATTTGCAGCAAGGAGTGGCCATGTTGCCCGTGGCCATGGCTCTTGCTTGGCACATTACATTGGAAAATTGCCAAAGGAAGATTTTGTCATAATCCACAAGGAGTTTTCCCCTCAAGGATACTTCATGACTTGGTGTCTGAAGGCCTTGAGCAAAGTTTTGTGCCTATCTACAATATCGCAAGGGACCAATTGTATATTTCTAGTTAGGAAGTCCCTTGCCCTTACTACCCTAGGAGTTAACGTTAGAGGAAAAATATTAGGTCAAATAGGAATAGCTTTAGGTCTTGGATTGACAGACCCTCAGTTAATATCCCAATTAGTTTTGACTTACCAATTGCCACTGTCTTTTCAGAGAAGAAAGGATGTAGTGGAGAGGCTCATGGCCAAGAGCCAATTGTAAAAACTTTATAATACCAATTATTGTTTTTCCAATTTCCATGTGCATTGTCTTTATGTTTTTGATAATGTCTTAATTTTTGCATACTGTAATCAATCTTTTTCCAATCAATCTTGTTATTTTTGTTTCCAACAATGCATGGGATGGCCTAGGAATGCCAAAAAAAGGCCTGCCACAGAAACGCGGGGATGAGCCCTACAAAAATTTTGTAGGGCCCATCCCCGCGTTTTTGTGGCAGGCCTTTTTTTTGCATTCCTAGGCCATCCCATGCACTAGGTTCCCTATATTGGAAGTCTATGTCCATCAATTACAACCTTCACTTGGGGAATTGTGGAAGACTCTTCTTATGTGCAATAAGTAGAGAAAGTTAAGACTCCTCTAGGTGCATATAAGCATGCAGTAGTAAATAAGCACATGTATGTTCATCAACATTGTTTAGCTATTGGTCAGAGGGTTAGCATGTAGTGCACTCTATCTAAGTCCAATCATATGCCCCAGTGTGCATGGCATGTGGTTTCATGGCTTGGAAATGCCAAAAAAAGTCCTGCCACAGAAACGCGGGGATAGGCCCTGCAAAACTTTTGTAGGGCAAAACACTTCAAAAAGGTACTGAAAAAAGACACCTAGATACATAGGAGAAATAAACTTCAAAACATGTACACTAAGAGATAAACACTTGGGAGAGCAAAAATAAGAAGAGAAAGATTATATTCATCATTTGGGATTTACAAAATATTCATCATATGGGATATACAAAAAGTTCTCCAAACAAGGGAGTAAATTTTTTTGTTAAGGATTATTCCCTCTAATTCTTCTAGCTAGCTGCAAACCTTTAGGTTGTATTGTCACTCTCTTTGCATGGATGGCACACAGGTTAGAGTCCTCCAACATTGATATAAGATATGCCTCTCCAGCTTCTTGGAGGGCTTCAATGGCTACGCAGTAGCGTTGGATCTCTTCCTTCACAACTCTTGCAAATGACCTTCGTGGAATAAGAAGCTCCACAGCCTTTTGCTAGTGTCGAATCTCTGCAAAGGCTCTGGTTTGCTTTATGTGCCTTTTTGGTGCTCTTGCATTAGGGGGGATGTTGGGTTGTGGTCGTTGTGGTCTAGGACGTGGTTGATAGTTCTTCTTTCTTCTTGGAGCACGCCTAGATGGTACTACCTCATCATTTACTTCCTCTACCCGACCTTGCTCTCTTTCTTCATCGGTTGGTCTTTGTCCTTGTCCTGCAGGGAGTGTCTTGCCTCCTTGTGTTACTCGATGGTTCACGGGGATATCATCATTGTTCCATGGTGGCTCGTTTATACTTTCTTCATCTGAGGAACTCGCTAAATTTTATATCTCCATCACAACTTGCCTCCGTCCTCGTTGTTTGGGCCTTGCCTTGACTAGTGCCCTGACTAGGAGCTCATCATCAGATGCGGGAGGGGAATAATTTATTTCTTGTGATACATCTCTCTCTTGTGAAGCTTCATCCCCCCGCGATGGAATGCTACCAGACTGTGTCCCTGCACTCGAGTTTTGTCTAGAAGAGTGGCTTGTGGTTCGACGCTTCTTGTGGGGTGTCATCCATGTTGGGCGCTGAGTACCTTGCACATGGCTAGGGTAGACGACATGATCCTTTCTAGCAGTCTACTTTGTGCATGCCATTCTCTTAGGTTGTAAAGTGATAATATGAGTAAGGACACCTCTATTTATAGCCTTTCACTTAAGAATTGTCCTGTTCATATTTAAATGGATAAAAATTATTTTTAAGACATTAAAAGTATATTCACAAAAACACTAAAATCTTATTTGAAGTGAAAGGAGTTATAAAACCTTGAAAAGAATAATGCATTTTAAGAGTTTGGAAACTATTTCCAAGCAGACCCTCGCGGACTCTTTGTGCATGCCATTGGGCATGATGTACGGGTCCTGACGACGACATCCACTTCTCTCTTGCAATATCATGTTGTAGCTTTCGTGTAATCTTTGCTATTTGTGACTCACATGCTCGTTCCATTACATATTTTCTAGCGAAGTCGCACGAAAAAACCAATTGAACATTTCTTCTAAATAGTTTGATTGGAGTAAACCACCCCCATGATGAGTGTTTTTAAAATAAACACCTCTAGCCATGTAATGTGACTTCTCCATTCCTTGTGTACTAAAAATGTTCAGTGACCCATATCGATCCATAAAATATGCTCCATGTGCAAAAAGAATATGCTATGATCTGGTCAATAAGATATACACACAGTGTTTAAGACCAAATAAAAAAATGTAAGCAAAACTTACTATGTAATGTGTAATGTTGCTTTCTCCCCAAGATAAGATGAATAACTCTGTATACTCCTTCAAAGTCACTTGGAATATTCTCGTTGTGAAGCATTAGTGGAAACCAAACACATCAAATGTAACAATTGATCGAACAATGACCAAACCTTCTTTCGCTTGTTAATGAGATCAACCTGACTATCATTGTCTGTTGTAATTGAACAGAGGTCCTTCCAAAGCTCCCATTTCCCATCATCTTGACTATTCACATCTCTTTTAAAGAAACATCTTGCCTTCTTCCCAGTCATTGAAACTTATTGTAAAATCTCTTGAGACTCACCATACTTCTTAACAACTAAAGATATGTGGCCACCATGACAACCTATAGAATTCAAAAGATCTTCTATTTTTTGGATTGCTATTGTAGACCTCTCTAGTGGTTTCATTGCAAATGCATATTCAACATGGAGCTTCAAAAGCCTATCAAAGATCCTCATGAATGCATGCAAAGTACAAAAGTGAACATTGACTAATGGAAATGGAATAATGGGGTTCCAATCATTGCTTATTTTATCACGAGTCAATTCCTGTAACATTGGACACCTCAAAAGTGATATCTCCCATTCCCTGTGATTCGATGAGTCTGTTTCATCAATTTCTTCAGAGTCATCAACTCTCATCAATGCCCTTGCAGGTTTAGACTATCTCTTAGATCCTTTGTAACCTTGTGTACAATATGGGCAAGGATAGAGAGAAGATGCTCCTTGTTTACAACCTAACATGCATTTTATACTCTTAAGGTCTCCACCCAAATGCCATTCTACCTCAAAATCACCTATATCATCTATAGAAAGCTTTTGCCCATGTATTTGAGAAGAGATTACTTCTGTAATCCATGGAGTCCTACTAAAAATCCACGAAATAACATTGTTTGTTTCTTTGGGAACTTCTATAGCACCTAACTACTAGATATCTCTCTCTGATTGCACATTGTAAGTCAAATGGTCCCTCCCTCCTAAAGTTTCATCATTCATTGCATGGTCCATAACTTCATTCATTAGTGTCACACTCAACCTTTCTAGTCGCCCATCCTTTATGATTTGACACTCATCAAGCTTTAGTATGAACTTTAACTTAACATTACAGTTTGCACAAAAGAGAAAACATTATCTTAATATGACACTTGAATGCAATAAAACTTCAACACCAAATAAAATGTAGTAGGGGTACCTTTGATTGTTGAACTATAAAAGTGAACCATTGCTTGTTGAAGCTTCTGAAGATCCACAAATATATTGTTGAATTTAGTGTAAGTAAATCCTTGTGTAGATAGGATTTTTTATTCCTTCTTGGGAATATTTGGATGATAAACAGAGGTAGGCATAGTGTGTTCTATGAATAAATATTGTCCAATAGTACGAGTCACATCCTCATTTGAAGTTTTTTTATTGATAGATACTTTATATGGGCATGGAAATATACTTTGAGAAATACCTTGTGCTTGTAAGGCTTGCCTCAGAAGGGTGTACATTGCAGTATACCCATTTCTACTAATGCGCGCTTCGTCACATATTGCCTGCACATCTTGCACTGTGATAAGGTTTTTTAACTTCTTTGAAAGCTCAACTTCAACAATAACTCTAATACACTTTCCTATGGGTGAGTCTAAAGCAGAAGTGATTTCTTTGGTGTTTATACAGCTATTCATCAGCTTGAATTCGTCTTGTGTTGTTGATGAAGCAGTTATGTCTTGAATAAACGACCTATACAACGAAAGATTCCATCACAAATCTTCATTAAAACATATAAAAGTAAAACAAACACTCACCTTGTTGCATATATACATCGTTTGCGTGCTCCGCCACCTTTTGAAAGAGCTTCAAAGGATGACAATGCTCTTTTCCTATGTCTCATACCAAGTGGAGTCTCTTTCAGCTACTGGAGATTGGCAGTTAACTTTGAAATTATGCTTTGTTTTGCTTCAATATCATGTTCCAAATCTGCAAGTTATTTTTGTAAAGATATGATTGTGCTTTCTAAAGTGACCACCCTCATATGATGGAGTTGATATTGTTGGAACCAATACTTAGCAGTAGCATGTGAATATGTAGATAATCGCTTGCAGTAACCTAATAGTCCAGCTTCACTCGCACCAATGAACCGAACTAAAGTTGAGAGGTTATGGAATGTTGGATTGTAAGAAGATATTGGATCAAGAGGATATAGTGAACCATGAGTCCAAAGATCAATACTTTTTTCTCTAGCTGCACGACATTCATTTTGAGAATTGGCATCATTATTGCATCATGTATTTGGAGCAAACTCTCTAGGCACATGAATATGGATACTTGTTGATGCAGGAGCATGAGGACATTCTACTGTGAAGTTTGTGATACATGTCAACACCATCTTTGCTAATGACCAGCAATATCAAAAACAAAGATGCAAAACTGATTGGAAGGGACTCTAAAGCATATGTTTTGCTCAAAAAATATGTTTTCTTGTATGTGTATGGATTAAAGTGTATTTTTCCACTGTGTATGGTTGAAAATCATGAAATTTGAAAAAAGTCATTTTTTGGGAGAAGCATAGTCACGGATTTGATGATGTGGCACTTACTTTTGGAGGGAGTTTAAAAATTATACTTTTTCTAAAAGAAACTTTAAAAAATAGGCCCAAGAAAGTGACTTCTGATATATATATTAAAAAATAAACCCTTTTGAGTTAATATACACTGAAATTGAGACTTTTTAAACAAACTCATTTTTTTATTCAAATACATGCACGAGTTTGATGAGTGGAAAGTAGATTCTCTTTTTCTCTCTCTAGAAGAAGAAAGAGAGAGGCCTACTAAAGCCTAAAAAAAGCCCTACTCCAGCCTACTAAAAAGTGCCCTATTAAATGCACTTTGTACCCTTAAACAAGAACAGAATTAAGCTTAATCCCTAAAAATTAAGGATCCTTACAAGGCCCATTCAGGGTTCATTTTTTCCCCTAATGTCCATCTAAAAGGAAGAGTTCTCTCAAGTCTCCATGCTTGCTTAGTAAGTTGCATCATTACCAGAGATGCAATCATGGAACCTAGCATCCATTTATTAAATATTCAAGTTCAATTGATGCTAAGGTTTAATCACTTCTCAGATTTTCATCACTCCTAAGGATGAATTCAAAGTGAAAACTTCAAAAACTCTGGTTTTTTATAAATTTGGAACATCTCAACTATTTTCTGAACTTTAAAAGTTCAATTAATTTATGTTCCATTGGATTTTATTTGATTGCTATCACAGCTTGGGATAGGATCAGATAAAAGCATTCCAAATAATCCTACTTGGATGCATGATTTCTCAAATCCAAGCTAACAACTATATGTAGGCTTATTATTAGGATTATCTAAGTTTTCTTCTAAACTTAGAGTCATTATAGAAATCTTCAAGAAGTCCTATTTTCTTGCCATTCCAATGAGCAAAAAATTTGAACACTTTGTTGGGTGTTTTTAGAAGTGCGAGAGGCACACAAGAAGCACACACAAGGAGCACAAACGCAACAAGACGCACGGAGAAGAAGATGGCTATAATAGCTCTCTCTATTGATGATGAACTGAACTTAAGTAAGAGCTAAATAATATCCCTAAGTACAAAGTACCACCACATATGATTCAAACCTCTAACCAGTACTAGAGTAAAAAGTGCCCATGTAAAGGGAAAAGGTTCACATCAAAGCTACTCAAGGAACACATAAGTGTAACAAACCCCCTAGAGTGAATGATATGAACACATATAGGGAGCAATAGATCAGCCCCCACAAGGTAATAAGCCTAAAGCTTTGCGAAAAGCTTCAAACTTTTCCCATGGAAGAGCTTTGGTGAATATGTCTGCCACATTATCTTGTGTAGGCACATATACCAAATCAATATCTCCTGTATGAAGGTGCTCTCTCACATAGTGATAATGCACCTCAATATGTTTGGTCCATGCATGAAACACTGGGTTTCGTGCAACAGCCAAAGCACTCTGACTATCAGTGAGAATATGCGTAGTAGCATCAATCTCCATGCAAAGATCCATCAATAGGCGTCTCAGCCATATACACTCCACTATAGCTGTGAAAACTGCCCTGTACTCAGCTTCACAACTCGATGTCTCCACTGTATGTTGCTTCTTACTCAACCAAGATATGCATGAGTCTCCAAGGAAAAAGCAATTACCACTAGTAGACATGCGAGTATCATAACAACCAGCCCAATCACTATCTGTAAAAACATGCAAGCATGGCTAAATATCTCTACCATAAAAGAGACCTAAGCTCAAAGTGCCTATGAGATATCTAAAGACATGTTTCACTACTTGCCAATGCTTAGTGCCAGGGCTATGCATGAATTGACTCAACTGGGAAACTGCATACTGTATATCCGGCCTTGTGTTGCATGCATATATAAGACATCCCAGAGCTTGCTGATAAAGAGAAGTTTCAAATGCATCACTGGAAATCCTCAACTAAGAACCTGAATCCTATCTCAACTGATGTGGAAACTGGCTTGCAATCCTCAACGTCAAAACGCTAAAGTAGTTTTTCAACATACTTTTCTTGATGCATAACAATTCCCCCCTCAATGGATACAAATTGGATGCCAAGATAGTAGCTCAAAAGACCAAGATAAGTGACATCAAAATTATGTTGCAAATCAGCCATAAGAGTGTCAAGTTTTGCATCACATGACCCAGTCAAGAGTATGTCATCGACATAAAGAACAAGCACTATACGATCAGCCCCACTTTTTATGGAGATGATTAATCTCCAAAAGACAAGCTACACTTGAGTTTAGAACACCTCTATGTCAAATATAGCTCAAAACCTTCACCAATTTTGAAATCTTTAACCAAAATATAAACACTCAGTGTCTCTATGAAAACTAGCTTCACTCATAAAAGTCTACCTTACAAAACTCACTCGTTGACTGGTGAAATGATTAAAGTTTTCTATGAAAATTTGATATAACACTCTTCTATTGTTTCCGCAACTAGTCCAAGTTAAAGTTCTCCAAAAGAACTCAAAAAACGTTAGATTTACTTCAATAAGTAAACATGTGTCTGAAACAAGCACTTTCTACAGGCGACTTTTACATATGCAACTTTAAACAGTTGGTTCTCACAAAATATAACCCATTTAATAAAATGATTTTAGACATAAATGGCTTACCTTCCAAGTTAGATTCTGACTCCTCATTTGTGTAAAATTTTACACTTTTCACTGAGATCTGGTCAATTCTTTGATCATCAAAATTGCACCTATTTCAGAAGACACTCATCACTTCTTTACATACAAATGTTCCTACTCACAATTCTCTCATCCTGATTACAATTAGACTCTCAAATCTTGACCATAGATACATTAACTATGGACTTAGACATGTACAAAAGGATTCCTGAAATGATCAAACACAGAAGGAGAAATGGGATAAAAATCGACGTGCAATTCTCAGAAAACTGCTTCTATTCAACTCATCTTACATCTGATGGATGATACTCATTCAACTTATGATCTACTCCTCTCTATCTCATCTATTCTTCATCTCTCATATATATCACGACTATATATACACATATGAGTGTGGATTTGTCATCACTTCAAGTATTTGTGAAGTACAAAGCTAATATACATGTGTATATAGACCATCTCTTTCTGAAACTCTACTTCACTTCATGCTCTTGGCTTTAATCTTTTCTTCAAGTCTTCACTCCTAAGCTTCATATAATCATCAATTGTTGATTCTCTTGTTGCATGAATTGAGATAAAACTCCAACTGTATATGACAAATCAAGCCTTGTTAATAAATCAAGCTACCCACCGAACTCTGATAAAACTTCATGTCTTTGAATTCTTCTCCTCCATATCTACTCAATTTGGGATTCACCTCCATTCGAGTTGTTTCTATCCTGCAATCTTCCATTTTAAATTTGATTAGAAAATTCTTCAAATACCTTTCTTGAGCTACATATGCTCCATGTTGTGTATAGGAAATCTCCATTCCAAAGAAATATGATAAATTTCCCAAGTCACTGATCTTGAATTCTTTTTCCATCTGCTTCTTAAGCATTTGTATGCCTTTGTCATTTGTTCCTGTAATTATTATGTCATCAACATAAATACAAACATAGATAAACCCATCTTCACTTGCTTTGATTAACAAGCTACTATCTGCCTTTGATGCTTGGAAACCAAGTTCCTTCAAGAACTTTACAAGCATGTAATTCCATGCCCTTGGAGCCTGCTTCAAGCCATACAAAGCTCTGAAACTTCATCTGAAATGTAAACATTCAAAAATGCATTCTTCGCATCTAATTGAGATAACTTCCAACCTTTGCAAGTAGCAATAGCTTTGAGAGTCATTATGGTTGTCATCTTTGCAACAGGACTATAAGTTTCATCATAGTCCACACCATATGTCTGTGTATATCCTTTTACAACAAGTCTAGCTTTGTACCTAGACACACTTCCATCTGAAAATCTTTTTGTTTTGTAAACCTACTTACATCCAATTACCTTCTCTTTAATTGGTTTATTTACCAATTATCAAGTCTCAATCTCAATGAGTGCATCATAATCTTCCTTCATAGATTTTTTCCAATTCTCCTTTCCTTTGGCTTCATCATATGTGGATGGATCTTCATCTGCTTTTATCATATAAACATAATCTTTAGTAGCCAAGAATGAAGTATCATAGCTATACCTTGTGGGTTTCCATTTGTGCCTTGATGACCTTCTGAGTTCTCCACTTCTTGAAGTTTTTGGTTCATCACATTCTAGATCAAACCTTGGCATTTCTTCAACTTCAACTAGTGCTTCATTGTTCTCTTCTTCTTCAAAGATTTAAAGCTTTGATTTACCTTTCTTTTGATTCAATGCTACTTCAAGACTTGCATAAGTATTATTTGTACATGAATACCAAGTACTTTGCTCATCAAATGTGGCATCCTTTGATACAAGAAATTTCTTTGTAGATGGACTCCACAACCTGTATCCCATTTGCTTATCATCATAACCAATGAACAGATATTTTTCAGCCTTTGGTTCCAACTTATGTCTTAATTGAGAGGGAACATAAGCATAATCTAAGCTTCCAAATACTTTGCAATGATCTAATGTAGGTCTCTTACCCCACCAAGCTTCATATGGTGTCATACCCTGCGAAGCTTTACATGGTAGCCTATTAACCAAGTATGTGGCAGTATTTACAGCCTCATCCCACAAATAATTAGGGCAATTCTTTTCTTTCATCATTGATCTTGAAAACTCAACAAGAGTTCTATTTCTCCTTTCTGCTACACCATTTTGTTGAGGAGAGTACCTGCAAGTAACTTCTCTCTTTATACCTGCATTCCACAAATAATCACTGAATTCATTTGAGAAACACTCTCCCCCTCCATCTAATCTTAACCTCTTTAATTTTTTTCCTGTAATTCTTTCTGCATATTATGCCAAAGATCCAACTCAGAAACCTTTTGCTCTCCATATGTAAACATGGCATGTCCAACATTGCCTTGTACCCTCAGTGTGAAGAGCCTTCCTTCTTTCTTTCCTGTAACAATCTGCTTATACCCTTGGCTAGGTTCTTCAACATAAACTCCATCATTAGTGAACCTCAACTCATATCCTTTTTCCACATTTTTTCATATAGTAATCAAATTCTTTGGAATTGTAGGAATATACAAAACCTTGCTCAAGAGAGTACTTCCATCTTTGGCTTTAACTGATCCAATTGACTTCACTTTGTGCTTTGTATTGTCACCCGTTTGAACTGTATGATTGATTGCCTTATTATCCAAATCAGTCATCAAAGCAATGTTTCACTCAGGTGATTGCTACACCCTGAGTCAATATAAAATACCCTTAAGTCTTCATTTGAAGCTTCACATGTTGCATTCATAATAAGAGTTGAATCTTCTTTCTGATATGATGCATAATTGTAGTAGGTGTTATTGTAGGATTGGTTTTGGAAGTTTCTTCCTCCATTTCTTCCAAAGAAACTCCTATCACCTCTACCTCTGTAACTTCCTCTCTGATTTCTTCCACCTCTTCCTCTTTGGTTAAAATTCTGATTAAAGTTGCCATTGCTTTGATTATTATGCCAAGATTCATGAGATAGATGATTCGTCTTACCACATATCCAGCAAGCTTTGACATTATCTTTGTTATTTTTGCCTCTTCCTCTACTTCTTCCACTTCCTCTTCCTCTTAGGAAGTTTGCTTGGCTTGGAGTACCTTCATCTTCAACTGATTGTTGCTTTCCTTTGATAGCTTTCTTCTTGTCTTTAGAATACATTGCATGACCTGCACTCTTATCAACATCTCCTTTGATATCATTCTCAAAAGTTACCATATGTCCTAACAATTGATTCAAATCAAGAGTGAAATGATATAATGAAAGTTTTGTTGACAATATGAAAGGCTTCCACTTCTCATCTCCTCTTAGACTTGTGAGAATTTGTTTTACCAATTTATCTTCTTCAATGTCTTCATCAACTGCACCGAAAGAATCAGCAATGTCTTTCATCTTTGTCACATAATCAGATATTGATTGTGAGGCCTTCTTCTTGAATGTGGTAAATTCTACCCATAATGATGCTTTCCTTGATTTAGTTGTATTCTGAAACTGCTCCTCCAAAGCACTCCATAAATCACTTGCACTTTCAAGTCTTCTGATATGAGGAAGCAAGTAATCATTTACTGTCATGTAGATAATGCTCCTTGCTTGAGCATCCTTCTTCATCCAAATCTTTAAATCTGCAAGCTCCTCCCTCCCTAGTAGGAACACTAAGATCTTTAAACTCTGGCTTTTCTTCTTCTCCTGTGATGTATCCCATCAGATCTCTGTTGATATATTTAGGTAGTGATGTGTGTGAACACTCTAGGACTACCGGGGCACTTTTTTCCCTCTTTAGGAGGTTTTTTTCCCTCGGCTTGTATATACGCCTATTGCCCTAATGGGCTACTTATATTTGTACATTCTCTAGTAATACATTCAGTCTTGTGTGTTGTGCTCCAAGCTTCTTCTTCTTCCTTGTGCTGTTCGCGTGCTTCCGCAGACATCTAACTCCAACAATTGGTATCAGAGCAGGTCGTCGCTTCATCTAGGGCACCGTCGACACTCCTCCGTTTGCAGTCTCAGATTCGCATGAAATTTGGTGAGCATACTCAGGGTGTTTTCGAGATCAAAACGAATTCGCTCTGTGGTGCTGAAATCGCGATCTGAGCTCATTTCGGCCTCCGAACGCACTATCGCAACGCTTGTGCAGGCTATTTCGTCCTTTTGTGCCAAAGGTATATACCAGTTTCTGTTCGCCAATTTAAGCATCTCGAAGTCTGCTACAGGTCTAGCGGAACTCGTCTGGGCAGTTCCGTTCAACTTTTTGAGATACAGTCAATTTTCTGCATCAAGGTATTTTAGTCACCGGCCATGGCTGAAAGCAGTGATGTATTCCGTATGTTGGCTGTTGAGGATAAGTTGGATGGTACCAACTACCCATTATGGGCTTATATGATGCGACATGTATTGGTTGCAAAAGGACTGTGGAACATTGTGCAGGGTGTTGAAAGACGTCCTGTTACACCTGCGACTACAGGTACTACAAATACAGGTGCTGGAGGTGCTCGAGCTGATGAAGATGGTGTCGAAGATGATATTGTGAAAATTCCTGTTCGTGCTGCTGTTTCTGTTGCACCTACTGTAGAGCAGATTCGTTGGGATGGTAGAGATGCCCAGGCACATGCATTGATAGCTTTGTCTGTCAAACGTGCCATTATTCCTCACATACGCTCTTGCAGAACAGCTAGGGATGTTTGGGATACACTTACCACATTGTACCAAGCTAGGAATGAGGCTCGTGTTGCTTATCTCTGAATACAGTTGGAGAGTGAGCACATGAATGAAGGTGATTCTATGGACAGTTTCCTAACGAAGATCAAAGATTTGAAGGAACAGTTGATTTTTGCTGATAAGGTTATACCAGATAGCTCACTTGTGCAGACCGTTCTGAATGGTCTTCCTGACTCATATCAGAGTTTTGCTTCTACTCTTCGGTTGATGATGAAAGGCAATTCGAATCCCTTATCATTTGAGGAGTTAGTCTCTATTCTGTTGCAGGAAGATCAGTCCAGGCAGAACAGGTCCATTATGCGAGTTGCAGATCAAGCTTTCCTGGCTAGTCAGAAGGGCAAAGGAAAATGGAGCTCTTCTACTAGTAAGCAGAAATCTGCAAATGCTCCACATTCAAAGAACCAAGACAAAGATGAGAAAAAATCAGAAAAGCAGAAATTGTTTTGTAAGTACTGTAAAGGCAATAATCATATCATAAAGAACTGTCCAAAACTGGCTGCTAAAGAGGCAAAGAAGAAAGAGGCTGGAATGGTTATTACAGAGGCCTCTACACCAAAAACAGAGTCTGCAAATCTTGTGCAGGAAGAAGAATGGGCGTTTACTACTGTCTGCAGTTTTGACCCATCTTCTCATGATAGTGCATGTCTGCAGTAGACTCAGATGTTTGGTACTTTGACAGTGGGGCGACCAAACATATTACCTCGCAGCATAGTTTCTTCTCTTCACTCGAGCCTGCCCCTACAGGGAATACTGTTACATGCGCCAACAACTCCTCTTATCCTATTATGGGAGTTGTTAAGATCATTTAGACTACTGCTGATGGTAGTTCTTTCACTTTGTCAGATGCTTTATTTGTGCCAGGGATCAAAAAGAATCTGTTATCAGTTTCTGCATTAGCCAAAATTGGCTTGGTTGTGAAATTTGTTGATGACAGGTGTACAGTTCATGATCTCTCAAATGGCGATGTGATTATTGCTTCTGGCATTTTATGTCGTGGGCTCTATAAGCTCATAGACTATGAAAGATCTGTGAATGATTCGGCATGTGCAGTTTAAGATTCTCAGGCTATGTCAGATGCAAAGCTTTGGCATGCACGCTTTGGTCATCTGAATTTTGCTAGTTTGCTACGCCTGCAAAAATCTGAAATGGTGTCCTCTTTGCCCAAACTTGAGGCACTTGGAAAACATGTTTGTGAAGGCTTTATATTGGGCAAAATGCAGCGTTCTTCCTTTCCAAAAGATGGTTCAGTTCGGGCTACACAGAAATTGCAGCTTGTACATAGTGATGTCTGTGGTCCTATGCAGACACCCTCTTTTGGAAATTACCTTTACTTTGTGACTTTCATTGATGATTTTTCCAGGCATGCATGGGTATATCCACTCAAAGCAAAGTCCGAAGTGTTCATGTGCTTCAAACAGTTTTTGGTTTTGGCTGAAAATCTGTCAGCATGTAAAATGGGCACCCTCCGTTCTGATCGAGGGGGGGAATATATGTCTTCATATTTTAATGCATTTCTGGCTGAACGTGGGATAAAACACCAATGTACAGTGTCGTATACACCTCAACAGAATGGAGTTGCTGAACGGAAGAACAGGTCTCTCATGGAGATGGCGAGGTGTATGGTCAAGAGTCAGGCTTTACCTCATAGTTTCTGGCTTGACGTTGTCATGTGTGCAACATATGTACTGAACAGGTGTCCCACTAAAGCACTGCAGTCTATCACTCCATATGAGGCTTGGCATGATTGCAAGCCATCTGTTGCTCATCTGCGTGTTTTTGGTTGTTTGGCATATGCATTAGTGCCTGAACAACATCGCAGAAAATTGGATGATAAAGCAGTTAAATGTATTTTTGTTGGATATAGTTCTGAAAGTAAAGGCTATCTCCTGTATCATCCACAGACTAAACGCATTGTGGTTAGCCGTGATGTATTTGTGGAAGATGCTATTCAGCCATTGCTTTCATGTACTAAGGAGACATCTGTTAGCTCCAAAGACATGTATGATATTTTGATGCCTCTTTTTACAGGTGGACAGTCTAGTGCTGGTCCTAATGAGGAAACTTCTCAGTCTTTGCAGGTTTCATATGATGATGAAGATCATTCCATTTCTGATGCAGATTTACATGATGCACTTGCTGATGAGAGAGCTGATATTGAGCAGGCAAAAACTATGCCAAAATGGCTAGTGCAGACTTTGCGTGACAGCAAATTAGATGCACCTTTGTCATATCGTACTCGTTCAAGCTCTCATAGTGCCTCCTTTGCATCAGATTGCTATGCTATGGCTGCATCTAGTCTCTGTGATGAGAATGAACCTGTTTCTTTTGATGAAGCACAGAATTCTGAAAATTGGATGGCTGCTATGCAATCTGAATATGATGCTATAATGAAGAATGGTACATGGTCTTTATGTGACTTGCCTCCTGGCAAGAAGGCCATTGGCACTAACTGGGTATACAAGCTGAAGCGTAAACCTGATGGTACAGTTGACAGGTATAAGGCTAGGCTTGTTGCAAAGGATTATGCGCAGGAAAGAGGCATTGATTTTGATGAGACCTTTGCACCTACATGTCGTATGACTACTGTTCGGAGCATTTGTGCACTTGCAGCCCATCATGGTTGGAATGTACATCAGTTAGACATTAAAACAGCATTTCTGAATGGTGACTTGCATGAAGAAGTGTATGTTTTTCAGCCCCGTGGCTTTGTGCAGAAAGGGCATGAAAACCAGGTGTGCAGGTTAAAGAAGGCGTTATATATATGTTAAGCGTGCTAATGATGTGCTTCTGATCATTGTTGTCTATGTAGACGACATGCTGCTCACTGGTCCTATTGAGAAGCATATTGCTGATTTTAAGGCTGATTTGCATGCCTCATTTGAGATGTCTGATTTGGGGCATTTGCATCACTATTTGGGCATTCAGTTTCTGCAAGTTGATGGTGGAATGGCTTTGTGTCAAACGAAATATATTGACACATTATTGCAGCATTTTGGCCTTGAAGACTGTAAGCCTATTGCCACTCCTATGGAGACAGGTTTACGATTGAGTCTTCATGATGCTGGAGATGCATTTGATGCTATTCTCTATCAGCAGGCTGTTGAATGCTTGATTTACTTATGCATTACTCGGCCAAATATTCAGTTTGTTGTCTCACAGATGAGCAGGTTTATGCATTGCCCAGGAGTCACGCATTGGAAGGCGGTTAAGCGCATCTTTCGCTACTTGAGTGGTAGTCGGCTACTTGGGTTGTTTTATCCCAAGGGGGGATCACTACCGCCAGATTTGCATGCTTTTTCTGACTCAGATTGGGCTGGTTGCTATGACACTCGTGTGTCTACCAGTGGTTTTTGCTTCATGCTTGGTAGCTCATGTATATCTTGGTTGAGCAAGAAGCAGCCTACTGTGGCCACTTCCAGTTGTGAGGCTGAGTATAGGGCAGCTTTCACAACGACTGTTGAGTGTGTGTGGCTCAGACGCCTTATGGCTGATTTGGGTGTTGGCCAGTCTTCTGCCACACAGTCAGAGCGCATTGGCAGTTGCGAGGAACCCTGTGTTCCATGCTCGCACTAAGCACATTGAGGTGCATTGTCACTATGTCAGGGAGAGGTTCTCTGCTGGGGAGATCAGCTTGGCATATGTGCCCATGCAGGAGAACATTGCAGACCTTTTCACGAAGGCTCTGCCTAGGGAGAAGTTTGAAGCTTTCCGCAAAGCTTTGGGCTTACTTCCTTTTGTGGAGTGATTTCCACATAGCTTGGCACTTCCTTATACATGAGTGCGAGCTCCTTGTTCACCGCATCACTCCCAGGGGGGATTGGTTGATATATTTAGGTAGTGATGTGTGTGAACACTCTAGGACTGCCGGGGCACTTTTTTCCCTCTTTAGGAGGTTTTTTCCCCCCGGCTTGTATATACGCCTATTGCCCTAATGGGCTACTTATCTTTGTACATTCTCTAGTAATACATTCAATCTTGTGTGTTGTGCTCCAAGCTTCTTCTTCTTCCTTGTGCTGTTCGCGTGCTTCCGCAGACGTCTAACTCCAACAATCTTTGCTCATAAGATGAGCTTCCATCCTCATAGACCAAGCTGGATAGTTCTCTCCATCCAACTTCTCAATTTGGAGACTATCTCCCATCCTTTCTTCACCTGTACTATCAAATCTTCAACCTTATGAGTAATGAATGTACCTTAGCTTCAAAATTTACTCCTTCTGATCCTTTTGATTGCTCTAGTGTGTCTCCCTTTAGCTTTTCCTTTACACTTTGTCCTTTTGAATCTTCAAATGTTGAATTTTGTATGTATGCAGTAGTCGAGGTCTTCCTTTTCTTCAAATCTGACTACTCTTGCTCTGATACCACTGCAATTCTCAGAAAACTTCTTCTATTCAACTCATCTTACATCTAATGGATGATACTCATTCAACTTATGATCTACTTCTCTCTATCTCATCTATTCTTCATCTCTCATATATATCACGACTATATACAAGTGTATATATACATATGAGTGTGGATTTGTCATTACTTCAAGTATTTGTGAAGTATTTACAAAGCTAATATACATGTGTATATAGACCATCTCTTTCTGAACCTCTAATTCACTTCATGCTCTTGGCTTCAATATTTTCTTCAAGTCTTCACTCCTAAGCTTCATATAATCATCAATTGTTGATTGTCTTGCTCCAACAATTTTTGCACAGATAGAGTGTGCTTTCAATCGGACTACATGTGAAGCCAAGAGCAATCAAGTGCTTATGGATTTTGTCATACCATGCACGTGGAGCTTACTTGAGACCATACAAGGCTTTATGCAAGCGACAAACCATACGATCTTTCCCTTTCATAGCAAATCCAGGAAGTTGCTTCACATAAACCTCTTCTTGCAAATCACCATTCAAGAAGGTTGTTTTTATGTCCAATTGATGCACTTTCCAACCTCGATGAGCAACCAATGCAACCACGGTACGAATGGTAGTCATGCGTGAAGTAGGTGCAAATGTTTCCTCATAATCAATGCCATATTGTTGCGCATATCCTTTGGCAACCAATCTAACTTTGTAGCAATCAATGCTACCATCATAATTTCTCTTAATCTTATAAACCCACTTTGTACCAATGGCTTTCTTTCCTTTTGGCAATTCACATAACTCCCAAGTACCATTCCTATCTATGGAATCCATTTCTGATTGCATAGCACTCATCCATTGTGGATCGTCACATGTATCTTCAAAAGAACCATGTTGTAGCAATAAGAGAATAACCCACAAAACTACTTGATGCATGGTGAGAGCTTGATCTTGTTCTACCAAGTAAAGGTGCACTCAATTTGTTGTCCTACAAAGTTTGTTTCAACCACTTTGGCATAGTTTGTGCACTCTTGATAGACATGTGTTAATTATGTAAAACATCATGCGTGGGCTGAATTTCATGCTCATTTTTAGACATATTTTGACGCAAATGTTCAACCATATGTGGCTAGAGATTTCCAGTAGTTTTGATAATTTTTGGCTGAAAACTTTCAGCCATGTTTGGTTGGAAATTCTCTACATTTTCAGCACTATTTTGCTAGAATTTTTTAGCCCTTTGAGCCTGAGTTGGTTGGACTACATGGCCATAGTCAAGCGCACCATTTTAGAACAAAGGCATGAGTGTATCGAACACATCTTGTGAGCTAATTGTTGGCTGTTTTTTGCATTCAAGTAGAGGGAAAACTAAATTTTCAGCAAATACCACATCTCGACTCACAATAATTATGTTCGCCAATGGATGGTACAAATGATATCCCTTACTTTCAGCACTACAACCAACAAATATACATTTCTTTGACTTGTAATCAAGTTTATGACGTTGTGATGGCACAAGAGCATATGCCAAACAACCAAACACACGCATATGACTAATCATAGGCTTATGACCATTCCAAGCCTCATAAGGAGTGGTGACTCTCGATGCTTTTGTAGGGTAACGATTCAACACATAGTTTGTACACGTGAATGCTTCCATCAAAAACTTATCAGAAAGACGCTTTCCTTTAACCATACATCATGCCATTTCAAGTAGAGTTCTATTTTTACGATTGGCAACACCATTTTGCTGAGGTGTATATGGCATCGTACATTGGTGTGAAATACCTCTTTCACGAAGAAAAGCATTAAACTCGTGTGGAAATGTATCACCACCACGATCCGTGCATAGAATCAAAAGCTTTTGTGAAGAAAAATTTTCAGCCAAAGCTAAAAATGATTTGAAGCAAGAAAATACCTCAATCTTTGCTTTCATAGGATACACCCATGTATGGCGAGTGGCATCATCAATGAAGGTAACAAAATATACATGCTTCCCAAAAGATGGAGTCTTGACGGGACCACATACATCACTATGAACAAGCTGCAATTTTCTAGTACTGTGAGTATAACTATCTTTTGGAAAAGAAGCACGATGCATTTACCCAAGAATGCAACCTTCACATGCATGCTTTTCAATGGACTCAAGTGTAGGCAAGCCAATAACCATATCCTTCTTTTGCAAGTAAAGCAAACTATTGAATTTTAAGTGACCAAAACAAGCATGCCAAAGCTCCATTTCAGCCATGGAAGAAGTATGAGCAACCAAGGCATTCGAGGCAGCCCTGTTATATGTATCCATGCCATACAAACCATTACATAATGTGTCGGACATCACAATAACATCGCCATTGCTAAAATCATGAACCATACACTTATCATCAACAAAGTGTACATGAAGTCCAGCCAATCAACGAAACTGAAATTAAGTTCTTCTTGATATCGGGCACGTACAATGCATTTTTTCAAGAGAATCACACCTCCATTTGTAGCCGTAAGCTCAATTTCTCCTACTCCGATGATACGATAAGAGGCATTGTTTGCACACACATGTCCTCCTTTGGGTGCATCTTTCAAAGAGGCAAAAAATCTTTTGCATGATGTTATGTGCTTTGAAGCACCACTATCAAAGAACCAATCCGAATCAGCCTCACTCACAACCACAGATTTAGAATGCAAAGAAGCATCATAATGACATGTAACAACACGTGCCCAAAAATCTTGAGCCATGTTAGCTTCATCATTCTTTACATTTGCAAAATTTCCAGCAATAGACATGCCGGATTCCTTCTTCTTTTTATTGTGTTTAGCAAGCTTTCTACACTCATCAATAGTATGACTAGCCTTCCGGCAATATTTGCATCTCTTCTTCTTTTGCAAATCACCATCATTAGAGGAATGAGTGGAAGAGGAAGCTTGAGGCTTTGGTTTTGGTGAACCCAAAGCTAAACCATACTTGCTTTTTCCCTTTTGTGAGATAGCAAGTGCTTGTGTTCTCGCAATCAAATCACTCCTATTCACTCTAGATTGCTCTTCTTGCAAAAGAAGAGACACAACCTCATTAAATGCATACATATTAGGATTTCCTTTTGCAACCAAATAGAGTGTACTAGCAAAGCTTTGAAAAGATTCTGATAATCCTTTCAACAATGTAGAAATTAGTGATGCATCTGGAATAATCTCATCTATGTTGCCGATTGCTCTTTCAAGTCCTTGATGTGTGTCATATACACATCCACCGACTCATTTTTAGCCATACATACATCCTCAAATTGCTTCCTCAAGTATGCAACACGTGCTTCATTACGCACAGCATACAAAGATGCAAGAGTGTCCCACGCATGTCTCGATGTAGAACATGACCGAATGTGTGGAACTATATGACAAGAAGCCATTGAGAGCCTGGACATTTGTGGAAGACTAACTTCCAAGTTAGATGATATTTAAATGTGACCATTTAAGGTAATAGATGATCTTTATGAGCCTAGCCATTAGGTTAGGTAGGGCATAAACTTTTAAGACATTGGGTTTCCATTCAAGGCAAAAAATAAAAGCCTTATGGCATCCTGCTCTTTCCCCATAGAACTTTTTATCTATACCTTACAGCATCCGATTGTATACTTTGCCTCCTGTTTTGTATCGCTTGACTATGTTTATCTATACCGAGTCCCCTTGTAAAAGCTATATAAGCATGGCCTATGTTGAGCTTTACATAGCATTGCACACTAGTAAGCCCTTCATCTAGAGTCTATCTATATTGCTATCTAAGCTCCACATTAGGAGCGCACGGGTGGATAGCACCATCGTGGTAACTGCATTATGCTTGGCAATCTTAGAATTTGAGTTCTCTATCTCTCAGTCTGCGTCTATCTTTTAATACTCAAATAAGACCTCAACCACTAACTTTTGAAGAATTCAATGCCTAAGGCAAGGAGTCGTTGCAACAAAGGAGATGCTTCATTCACAACAAATGCCAAAGGAGACAAAGCGGACTCTTCAAAAGATGGAGACGAAAAAAAAGAACGACATAAAGAATTTCAAAGGAGAGTGTTTCCACTAAGGACACAAAATCCAAGTCTGTTGGATCAAGAAGGCAGAAGAGAAGAATGGCTTTTCAAAAGGTGGCAAGGCCAAGGAGTCTGCCAACACTACAGAAATAGAGCTTGAGTTATTTGTTACAATAGAGGAGGTATGCTCCTCGATCGAACATTCAAGAGCAGATGACTCATGGGTGTTGGACAAAGGTGCCTCTCATCACATGACGAGCAAAAAAAGACCTTTACAGTTCCTTACAACCTCTAAAGGAACCCATCATAATAGAGGTAGGCAGTAATGCAAGATGTCATGCCGAAGGCGAAGGTACAATTTCTTTCATTGATTCTAATGAAGATGTGAGAAAGCTTTCAAATGTATTGTATGTTCTACAAATCAAACGAAATCTACTTTCAATAGCTACTATAACTCATCAAGATAATCAAGTATCTTTCAATAAGATAAGAGCTAAGATAATGGATAGTAACAATAATATTGTTGGGAGTGGCATAAGGAGGAACATGTATGAGTTGTCTACTCTTACAGCCTACAAGTGTGGGTACAAGTAAGCTATGGCATGAGAGATTCGGCCACATTGGATACCCTATACTAAAGGATATGCATCGCAGGGGTATGGTTGCACACTTATCATCGATTGCAAAAATGAAGAAACCATGTGAAGCTTGCATGATGGACAAGCAACAAAGGAAGGTGTTTCCACAAGAAAGCAAGAACAGAGCAAGCTATCCTCTAGAGTTGGTGCATGCTGAGTTGTGCGAAAAATGTCTATACAAGCCTTGGGCGGATCTTCCTACTTTATGTTACTTGTCCACGACTATAGCAGGAAGATGTGGGTCTAGTTCCTTTGTGATAAGGCAAAAGCTTTTGGTAAAGTCAAGGGCTTACACTGGTATAAAGCCATATGTTTCCCATTTCAAAGTATTTGGAAGTGAATGTTATGTACATGTTCCAGATAGGGAGAGAAACAAGCTTCAACCAAAAAGTATCAAATGTATCTTGTAAGGGTTTAGTGAAGAAAAGAAGGTTTATAAGCTTTATGACCATGAGGCTAAGAAGATCATGACAAGTCAGGATGTGGTGTTTAAAGAGGAGCAACCACATGCAGTGGAGGGTGAAAAGAGAGCTCCCACTTTATCATCACGCGAAGGGGCAATCCACTATGAGCCTAGCCCAAGAGTTATCCCTTCTACACAAGAGAAGGAAGCATCATCTTCATATGACGAGTCTGAAAGTCACTAACCTGTTATCACCCAAGCAGAAAAGCAATTGCCACGTTGGGTGAGGAAGCTCCATGATTCTACAAACCCCATCCCACAATCACTGGAACAAGTTGCAAATGGACCGAAGCGATCACAGAGAATAGAGGAATAGAGATGGGCAAGTCCCCATATTGTAAACACATCGATGAGACTCATAGGCAAAAGACAAATCACAATACAAAGTCAAAGTTTCCCTTAAAATTGGAAATACTTGAGCATGCATTTCTTCAAAATACATCTTTTGTGGCCTACTTTTTCACAAAATGATCAATCTTACATACCATCAAGCTCAATACATATGCAAAATCTCTTGAGAAACCACATATACCAATTGGATTTCGCTTGGAGAAGAAAAACCCCACACGCCTTAGTCTCTAACTATATTTGAGCTCCCATAATTTTGTGTATATGAATCCCTTGGCACAAAACTATTACATCCATTTTCAATTTACTCCAATGCTTTTTCCATCATCCCTTTCAACAAACTTGACACATCTCTAAATTTTGTGATATTCATCATGTGCATGTCACCAAAACAATCAAATTCCATTCCCTCATATACACTTCAATATATTTTGAGAAATCCAAAAAGAAAATCAGCATTTATGGAACCATAATTTTAGTTCCATAATGTAAATAGTCAAAATGAATAAATACTCTTCAAATGCTCTAAACATAATGCATGTTTAACTTGTATGATCTCAGCATGTAATGCAAAGGTTCAGATGAAATTAGAATATGATTCTATCTTCATTGTCCAACTTTGTCGTGAAACATTCGAAGTGGACACTCCATTAGGATTTTATATCAATACTGAAGATTTGCTCCTTGGATGTTTTTGGAAATCCAAGGTGATGTTCAAAAAATTAACAGCTAATTTATCAGCTCCCTACATTTAAATGAATAAACCATGGTATGCTTGTTCAAGTTTGTATATCACAATCTTTGTTCGTCATAAATAAAAGAAGCATAACCAATGATATTCAAATGATTCTTACAATTAAGGATCTTGAATTGTAGTGAATCGCTAATAGTGATGTTGCACGTGAGATTTAATATAAGTGCCAAGGCAAAGAAAGTAAAAGACATACCGCAACACCACACCCCTTTGGACTTAGAATGTCGTGGGATAGAGTGCCCAGGTTCAAGTCCCACTCAATGGACATTTCAAATTTCCTGTACTCTAAAAGAAAGAAAAAGGGAAAATTGAAAGATCTGAGAACCAAAATGAACTTATATTGATTAAGAACTCAAAAGTAGAGCCTATGGAGAAATATATTTACCAACCAGAAGCGAAGATTAGAGCCCACCAACCACTTTGAATTGCTAGAAAATTCTGTGAGAACGGAATCAACAGAAAATTTTTCCAAAACACTTGACATGGAATGAGTTCCAAATACACTTCCTCTTCAGTGTTCAATAGATTCCTATCATGTCTGCATATCATTCAATGTTGAAAGGGAAAGAGAATTATGGATACATGCCTTCATATAAATTCTCAGAAACACATTGAGACCAAACACAGGCTTCTTCAATGTCAAAAGAGGAAGAGTTTCATAGATGCATGGCTTCATAAAATTTCTATGCAACAAGTTGAGGTTGATACAAGGCTCCCTATTGACAGCAACTTAACCCACCCAAAAACACAAATTTAAACCCTCAGAATTGAGGATAATATTTCCATACATGAGATCATATGTTCAATTTCTTATGTTTGATTGACAGAATAACCTTTTTGCCTCGCTTCTGGATTGTAAATATCACTTATGACACTCTAAAGGTGGCAAATATACTTAAATATACAGGTTTGGAATCAGTGAGTCATCCATCAATGTAAATAAAAACATTGTCCGAAATGTCCAAATATGAGAAGCACCGAGAATTACATGCTGTGGTGACCTCAAATCATCAGTTGTCACTAAACCAGCCAGTGTGTATGCATACACAGTGCCTGAATGGAGCAAGCCTATTATTCTGGAATACAAACTACAAAACCATTCAAGGGCCAGAATTATAGACATCTTCAATATCACTGAACAAATCATCAGTTGAATGAAGGGTACTGCACGAGGCAATAAGAAAAATTTGAAGCAAACAAGGCTTTCTTGAATGGGGCTGATATCTGCAAAATAATTCCAATCAATCTTTGTAAAATAAGGCACTTTGGATACAGCACTTCCAGAGAACAAAAAATGAATTAGCAGCATTGACATGTTGACTTGTTTTCAGGATATCCATCTGAAATGTCAATGGAGTCTGGAAGGTATCTGGAACACAAAATAATTTTAGCATACAATTAGCTTAGAAGAAGAATCCTCTCTCTCTCTCTCTCTCTCTCTCTCTCTCTCTCTCTCTCTCTCTCTCTCTCTCTCTCTCTCTCTCTCTCTCTCTCTCTCTCTCTCTCTCTCTCTCTCTCTCTCTCTCTCTCTCTCTCTCTCTCTCTCTCTCTCTCTCTCTCTCTCTCTCTCTCTCTCTCTCTCTCTCTCTCTCTCTCTCTCTCTCTCTCTCTCTCTCTCTCTCTCTCTCTCTCTCTCTCTCTCTCTCTCTCTCTCTCTCTCTCTCTCTCTCTCTCTCTCTCTCTCTCTCTCTCTCTCTCTCTCTCTCTCTGTGTGTGTGTGTGTGTGTGTGTGTGTGTGTGTGTGTGTGTGTGTGTGCACGCGCGCGCACGCACGCGCAGGCATGTGCACATGCTTCACGATGGTATCAGTAAGTGGTTCTTATTTTCTTTTGGGCCATGGTTATGATGGGGAAAAAGAAGCACAGATCAACAAGAGGGGAAGGGGGAAATGTCTTACGAAGCCCATGCAAGGAAAATCTCCCCTTCGACAATTAATGATTTTTTATACCAGAGTAAATCTCACATAGATATAAGGGCTCCATCTTGCGTTAAACAACTTACGTCTCCTTTTCCGTCTCATTGCCCAATGCATTCCTTGCAACACATTGGAATGCTTCTTCGACATTCAAATCTTCCTTTGCAGATGTTTCAAAGTAGGGTATATTGCCTTTGGACGTGCACCATCCTATTGCTTTCTTCTCAGCAACCTGAAGTTCAGTTCCATTGTCGAATCAATCTTAAAGATAGCGATTACTAAATCAAAAGTGGAAGTTTACTCATAAATAGCTGGCAAATACCACACGAGTACTCCCTCCATTTATGTCAATCTTATTTCCAATCACAACAAAAGGAAAATTATCATGATCTGAAGGTTCTGCCTGCCAAAATAACAAATATTGTGGTTAGACTGGAATTTACAAAGCTAAAACAGGGGTAATGCATTATTTCTATTTCAACCCCTCTGACAAGCCTGGATTTCTTTCTTTATTCCTTAAAAATAAAAACAATATCCCATGCTCACAGTGAGAACAATGATGTGTCACCCCATTTTGTATATCTTACATAATTTAAATTAGCAGGCACACTTGGATGAGAGAGAGGGAGAGAGAAGATTTTAGCATCACAACTATCACCAGCAATCCATTAAGCAAGAGGAAACATTCAAACAAGTTTGTTTGCTTTACAAAGAACTAAAAACATTCAAACTAAAACACATACAACATACAAACAATTTTCAAGCACTTATTTGTGATTTCTATGATTTTAGAACCAGAACCCAGATGCCTTAAGATCAGCCTCATGTTTTTGCATCTTTTACCCACTACAACTCATCCACTGCATCTTCTTATTCAACTCAATGCAACAAATAGTTGCAGCCTAGATCACCATGTGACAACAACACAAATGGTAAACCACATCCCCTAGTAGATGTTCTTGTATTTAAGTCACCTGCCATGTCTATGTTACAACAATTCAACATATCCAATTGACCTTCTCAATAGTATATGCACTTTAGTTGTGTACCTTCTAAGCATAGTTACATCTTGAGACATCAGATACCTTTTAACTGATGCACTAACTGATATTCCTGACATCGGTATTGGAAACCTTTATTTGATGTGCCTCTGCAGATTTTTTTTCTTTCTTTTTTGGTTCGCAGATTCATGAAACAAACCGGACTTGCATCAGTACCTTCGCTGTCGAACACATCTGAGTCCACCTATGAGGCTCAAGGCTCAAGCGGGTTCAAAAACTTCCAAGAGCACTGGGGACTCATTGCAGCCTGTACCACTCATCCTAAGGGCCAAAGAGTGAGAATCCAACCCTTCTCTTCAGGAGCTTCAGCAGCCAGCTGCTATCAAGGTTCATTTCATTTCTGTGTGCCTCCATGGCACATACATAGATGATAGAAGTTTGTATATTACAATTAAACTATACATCTATTCATTATTTGTGATGCTCTTAGCCTATAGGCAGTAAGTTAAACTAGTAAGGAATGGATCAAGGTCCCTGGACCCTCTCGGATTTAATACACACGCATATTATTCAATTAGCATTTGTAAAAATAATAATACATACTGACGCATGATGGCATGAAGATACATCATAGACTCTAAAATATGACAACTGATTTATCATACAAAGTGAGAATTATGATGTATAAAATTTAAATTACATCACATGAGCCATTACAATTAAATTAATGAAATTGATTTCCTTGTAATGCTTTTATAGATGTATGGAAAGCACGTGTAGAATGGGAATATGTGGAGATCATTAAGGCATTGTCAAAAGGCAATTGATGTGCAAGTCCAAATTTTGTGATCATATTTGGAAATTGGGATGGAGGAGCAAATCTTCTTCTTCCTTGTGCTGTTCGCGTGCTTCCGCAGACGTCTAACTCCAACAATTGGTATCAGAGCAGGTCGTTGCTTCTTCTAGGGCGCCGTCGACACTCCTCCGTTTGCAGTCTCAGATTCGCACAAAATTTGGTGAGCATACTCAGGGTGTTTCCGAGATCAAAACAGCTTCCCTCTGTGGTGCCGAAATCGCGATCTGAGCTCGTTTCGGCCTCCGAACGCACTATCGCAGTGCTTGTGCAGGCTATTTCGTCCTTTTGTGCCAAAGGTATATACCAGTTTCTGTTCGCCAGTTTAAGCGTCTCGAAGTCTGCTACAGGTCTAGCAGAACTCGTGTGGGCAGTTCTGTTCAACTTTTTGAGATACAGTCAATTTTCTGCATCAAGGTATTTTAGTCACCGGCCATGGCTGAAAGCAGTGATGTATTCCGTATGTTGGCTGTTGAGGATAAGTTGGATGGTACCAACTACCCATTATGGGCTTATATGATGCGACATGTACTGGTTGCAAAAGGATTGTGGAACATTGTGCAGGGTGTTGAAAGACGTCCTGTTACACCTGTAACGACAGGTACTGCAAATACAGGTGTTGGAGCTGATGAAGATGGTGTCGAAGATGATATTCCGCAGATTCCTGTTCGTGCTGCTGTTTCTGTTGCACCTACTGCAGAGCAGATTCGTTGGGATGGCAGAGATGCCCAGGCACATGCATTGATAGCTTTGTCTGTCAAACGTGCCATTATTCCTCACATTCGCTCTTGCAGAACAGCAAAGGATGCTTGGGATACACTTACCACTTTGTACCAGGCTAGGAATGAGGCTCGTGTTGCTTACCTCCGAAAACAGTTGGAGAGTGAGCACATGAATGAAGGTGATTCGATGGACAGTTTTCTTACAAAGATCAAAGACCTGAAGGAACAATTGATTTCTGCTGATGAGGTTATACCAGATAGCTCACTTGTGCAGACCGTTCTGAATGGCCTTCCTGATTCATATCAGAGTTTTGCCTCTACTCTTCGATTGATGATGAAAGGCAATCCGAATGCCTTGTCATTTGAGGAATTAGTCTCTGTTCTGTTGCAGGAAGATCAGTCCAGGCAGAACAGGTCCATTATGCGTGTTGCAGATCAAGCTTTCCTGGCTAGTCAGAAGGGCAAAGGAAAATGGAGCTCTTCTACTAGTAAGCAGAAATCTGCAAATGCTGCACAATCGAAGAACCAGGATAAAGATGAGAAGAAATCAGAAAAGCAGAAATTGTTCTGCAAGTACTGTAAAGGAAATGATCATATTATAAAGTACTGTCCAAAACTGGTTGCTAAAGAGGCAAAGAAGAAAGAGGCTGGAATGGTTGTTGCAGAGGCCTCTACACCAAAAACAGAGTCTGCAAATCTTGTGCAGGAAGAAGAATGGGCGTTTACTACTGTCTGCAGTTTTGACCCATCTTCTCATGATCAGTGCATGTCTGCAGTAGACTCAGATGTTTGGTACTTTGACAGTGGGGCGACCAAACATATTACCTCGCAGCGCAGTTTCTTCTCTTCACTCGAGCCTGCCCCTACAGGGAATACTGTCACATGCGCCAATAACTCCTCTTATCCTGTTATGGGAGTTGGTAAGATCATTCTGACTACTGCTGATGGTAGTTCTTTCACTTTGTCAGATGCTTTATTTGTGCCAGGGATCAAAAAGAACCTGTTATCAGTTTCTGCATTAGCCAAGATTGGCTTGGTTGTGAAATTCGTTGATGACAGGTGTACAGTCCATGATCTCTCAAATGGCGATGTGATTATTGCTTCTGGCATTTTATGTCGTGGGCTGTATAAGCTCATAGACTATGAAAGATCTGTGAATGATTCGGCATGTGCAGTTCATGATTCTCAGGCTATGTCAGATGCAAAGCTTTGGCATGCACGCTTTGGTCATCTGAATTTTGCTAGCTTGTTACGCCTGCAGAAATCTGAAATGGTGTCCTCTTTGCCCAAACTTGAGGCACCTGGAAAACATGTTTGTGAAGGCTGTATTTTGGGCAAAATGCAGCGTTCTTCCTTTCCAAAAGATGGTTCAGTTCGGGCTATGCAGAAATTGCAGCTTGTACATAGTGATGTCTGTGGTCCTATGCAGACACCCTCTTTTGGAAATTACCTTTACTTCGTGACTTTCATTGATGATTTTTCCAGGCATGCATGGGTATATCCACTCAAAGCAAAGTCCGAAGTGTTCATGTGCTTCAAACAGTTTTTGGTTTTGGCTGAAAATCTGTCAGCATGTAAAATGGGCACCCTCCGTTCTGATCGAGGGGGGGAATATATGTCTTCAGATTTTAATGCATTTCTGGCTGAACGTGGGATAAAACACCAGTGTACAGTGCCGTATACACCTCAACAGAATGGAGTTGCTGAACGAAAGAACAGGTCACTCATGGAGATGGCGAGGTGCATGGTCAAAAGTCAGGCTTTACCACATAGTTTCTGGCTTGAGGCTGTCATGTGTGCAGCATATGTACTGAACAGGTGTCCCACCAAAGCGTTGCAGTTTATCACTCCATATGAGGCTTGGCATGACCGCAAGCCATCTGTTGCTCATCTGCGTGTTTTTGGTTGTTTGGCATATGCATTAGTGCCTGAACAACATCGCAGAAAATTGGATGATAAGGCAGTAAAATGTATTTTTGTTGGGTACAGTTCTGAAAGTAAAGGCTATCGTCTGTATCATCCACAGACTAAACGCATTCTGGTTAGCCGTGATGTTGTCTTTGTGGAAGATGCTATTCAGCCATTGCTTTCATGTACTAAGGAGACATCTGTTAGCTCCAAAGACATGTATGATACTTTGATGCCTCTTTTTACAGGTGGACAGGCTAGCGCTGGTCCCAATGAGGCAACTTCTCAGCCTTTGCAGGTTTCATATGATGATGCAGATCATTCCATTTCTGATGCAGATTTACATGATGCACTTGTTGATGAGAGAACTGATATTGAACAGGCAAAAACTATGCCAAAATGGCTGGTGCAGACTTTGCGTGACAGCAAATTAGATGCACCTTTGTCATATCGTACTCGTTCAGGCTCTCATAGTACCTCCTTTGCATCAGATTGCTATGCTATGGCTGCATCTAGTCTCTGTGATGAGAATGAGCCTGTTTCTTTTGATGAAGCACAAAATTCAAAAAATTGGAAGGCTGCTATGCAATCTGAATATGATGCTATAATGAAGAATGGTACATGGTCTTTATGTGACTTGCCTCCTGGCAAGAAGGCCATTGGCACTAAGTGGGTATACAAGCTGAAGCGTAAACCTGATGGTACAGTTGACAGGTATAAGGCTAGGCTTGTTGCAAAGGGTTATGCACAGGAAAGAGGCATTGATTTTGATGAGACCTTTGCACCTACATGCCGTATGACTACTGTTCGGAGCATTTGTGCACTTGCAGCCCATCATGGTTGGAATGTACATCAGTTGGACATTAAAACAGCATTTCTGAATGGTGACTTGCATGAAGAAGTGTATGTTTTTCAGCCCCGTGGCTTTGTGCAGAAAGGGCATGAAAACCAGGTGTGCAGGTTAAAGAAGGCGTTATATGGTTTAAAGCAAGCACCACGTGCTTGGTATGAGAAAATACATGCCTATCTGATTGCACATGGTTTTGAGAACAGTCCAACTGAAAGCACCTTATATGTTAAGCGTGCTAATGATGTGCTTCTGATCATTGTTGTCTATGTAGACGACATGCTGCTCACTGGTCCTCTTGAGAAGCATATTGCTGATTTCAAGGCTGATTTGCATGCCTCATTTGAGATGTCTGATTTGGGGCATTTGCATCACTATTTGGGCATTCAGTTTATGCAAGTTGATGGTGGAATGGCTTTGTGTCAAACGAAATATATTGACACATTATTGCAGCGTTTTGGCCTTGAAGACTGTAAGCCTATTGCCACTCCTATGGAGACAGGTTTACGATTGAGTCTTCATGATGCTGGAGATGCATTTGATGCTGTTCTCTATCAGCAGGCTGTTGGATGCTTGATTTACTTATGCATTACTCGGCCAGATATTCAGTTTGCTGTCTCACAGATGAGCAGGTTTATGCATTGCCGAGGAGTCACGCATTGGAAAGCGGTTAAGCGCATCTTTCGCTACTTGAGTGGTACTCGGCTACTTGGGTTGTTTTATCCCAAGGGGGGATCACTACCGCCAGATTTGCATGCTTTTTCTGACTCAGATTGGGCTGGTTGCTATGACACTCGTGTCTCCACCAGTGGTTTTTGCTTCATGCTTGGTAGCTCATGTATATCTTGGTTGAGCAAGAAGCAGCCTACTGTGGCCACTTCCAGTTGTGAGGCTGAGTATAGGGCAGCTTTCTAATGATATATAACACTTGGCCATCACAAATCATTTAGGACATCAAAACTCTAACCCTAATTCTAAGTTTTGAGCTTTTCAAAAATGAAATACATCATCTTGTAGCTCTCATTCTCTAGATCAAGGAACGCACCATATCTTAGGTGTACCATACCATTTTTGTTGGAGTTTGAGGTCTGGGGAAGGATGCGAATAGCACAAGAAAGAAGAAGCTTGGAGCACAACACACAATACTGAATGTCTTACCACTAGAATCTACAAAGATAAATAACCATTAGGGCAATAGGCGTATATACAAGCCGGGGGGGGAAAAACCTCCTAAAGGGGGAAAAAAGTGCCCCGGCGTTCCTAGTGTGTTCACACACATCACTACACACATCACTACTAAAATATATCAACAAATCCCCCCTGGGAGTGATGCAGTGAACAAGGAGCTAGCACTCATGTATAAGGAAGTGTCAAGCTATGTGGAATCAATCCACAAAAGGAAGTAAGCCCAAAGCTTTGCAGAAAGCTTCAAACTTCTCCCTAGGCAGAGCCTTCGTGAAAAGGTCAGCAATGTCCTCCTGAGTGGACACATATGCCAAGCTGATCTCTCGAGCAAAGAAGCTCTCCCTGACATAATGATAATGCACCTCAATGTGCTTAGTGCCAACATGGAACACAGGGTTCTTCGCAACTGCCAATGCCCTTTAACCATCAGTGAAGATGGTGGTGGCAGAAAACTAACCAACACCCAAATCAGCCATAAGGAGTCTAAGCGCCATACACTTCAAGAGTTGTTAACAGTGGTTGTGAAGGCTTCCCTATACTCAACCTCACAATTGGAAGTGGCCATAGTAGGATGCTTCTTTCTCAACCAAGATATACATGAGCTACCAAGCATGAAGCAAAAGCCACTAGTGGACACACGAGTGTCATAGTATCCAGCCCGGTCAGAGTCAGAAAAAGCATGTGAATCTGGCGGTAGTGATCCCCCCCTTGGGATAAAACAATCCAAGTAGCCAGTACCACTCAAAGTAGCGAAAGATGTGCTTAACCGTCTCCCAATGCTTGACACTTGGGCAATGCATAAACCTGCTCATATGTGAGACAGCAAACTGAATATCTGGCCGAGTAATGCATAAGTAAATCAAGCATCCAACAGCCTGCTGATAGAGAATGGCATCAAATGCATCTCCAGCATCATGAAGACTCAATCGTAAACCTATCTCCATAGGAGTGGCAATAGGTTTACAATCTTCAAAGCCAAAATGCTTCAATAATGTGTCAATATATTTGGTTTGACACAAAGCTATTCCGCCATCAACTTGCAAAAACTGAATGCCCAAATAATGATGCAAATGCCTCAAATCTGACATCTCAAATGAGGCATGCAAATCAGCCTTAAAATCAGCAATATGATTCTCATGAGAACCACTTAGTGCCCAATGGCCTTTTTGCCAGGAGGCAAGTCACATAAAGACAAGGTACCATTTCTCATGATAGCATCATATTCTGATTGCATTGTAGCCATCAAATTCTTTGAATTTTGTGCCTCATCAAATGAAATAGGCTCATTCTCATCACAAAGACTAGAGGCAGCCATAGCATAGCGATCTGATGCAAAAGAAGCACAATGCGAGCCAGAATGAGTGTGATATGATAGAGGTGCATCTAATTTGCTATCACGCAAAGTCTTCACCAACCATTTTGGCATAGTTTTTGCCTCTTCAATATCAGCTCTCTAATCAACAAGTGCATCATGTAAATCTGCATCAGAAATGGAATAATCTACATCATTACATGAAACCTGTAAAGGCTGAGAAGTTGCCTCATTAAGGCTAGCACTAGACTATCCACCTATAAAGAGAGGTAGCAAAGTGTCATACATGTCTTCGGAGGTAACTGATGTCTCCTTCGTACATGAAACTAATGGTTGAATAGCATCCTCCACAAAAACAACATAACGGCTAACCAAAATGCGTTTAGTTTGTGGATGATACAAACAATAGCCTTTAATTTGAGAATTGTATCCACCAAAAATACATTTCACTTCTTTATCATCCAATTTTTTGCATTGTTGGTCAGGCACGTATGCATATGCCAAACAACCAAAAACAGGCACGTGAGCAACAGATGGTGTACGACCATGCAAAGCCTCATATGGAGTGATAGACTGCAATGCTTTAGTGGGACACCTGTTAAGTACATATGTTGCACACATGACAGCCTCAAGCCAGAAACTATGCGGTAAAGCCTGACTATTGACCATACTCCTCGCCATCTCCATGAGTGACATATTCTTCCTTTCAACAACTCCATTCTGTTGAGGTGTATATGGCACTGTACATTGATGTTTTATCCCAAGTTCACCCAGAAATGCATTAAAGTCACACGACATATATTCCCCCCCTCGATGAGAACGAAGGGTGCCCATTTTACATGCTGACAAATTTTCAGCCACAACCAGAAATTGTTTGAAGCACATAAACACTTTGGACTTTGTTTTCAATGCATATACCCATGCATGCCTCGAAAAATCATCGATGAAAGTCACGAAGTAAAGATAGTTCCCAAAAGAGGGTGTCTGCATAGGACCATAGACATCATTGTGAACAAACTGCAATTTCTAAGTGGCTCGAATTGAACCATCGTTTGGGAAGGATGAATGTTGCATTTTGCCCAAAATACAGCCTTCACATAGATGTTTAACAAGTGCCTCAAGTTTAGGCAAAGAGGAAACCATTTCAGATTGTTGCAGGCGTAGCAAACTAGCAAAATTCAGATGACCAAAGCATGCATGCCAAAGTTTTGCATCTGACATAGCCTGAGAATCATGCACTGCACATGCCGAATCATTCACACATTTTTCATAGTCTATGAGCTTACACAAAAGATGGGTCAAAATTGCAAACAGTAGTAAACGCATATTCTTCATTCTGCACTCGATTAGAAGAGACTGTTTTCAGTGCAGAGGCCTCTACAAGAACCATTCAAACCTCTTTTTTCAGTTTGGACAACTCTTTATGACATGACCATTTGCTTTATAGTATTTGCAAAACAATTTTTGCTTTTCTATTTTCTTCTCGTCTCTGTCATCCTTCTTTGATTGTGCAGAATTAGCAGATTTCTGTTTACTAGTAGAAGAGCTCCATTTACCCTTGCCCTTCTGACTAGCCAGGAAAACTTGATCTGCAACACACATAATGGACTTGTTTTGCCTAGACTAATCTTTTTGCAACAAAAATGTTAAGGCATTTGGATCGCATTTCATCATCAAACGAAGAGTGGAAGCAAAACTCTGATATGAATCGGAAAGACCATTCAGAAAAGTCTGCCACAAGTGAATTGTCAAGTAATACTTCATAAGCAAAAATCAATTGTTCCTTCAAATCTTTGATCTTTGTCAAAAAATTGTCCATGGAATCACCTTCATTCATGTGCTCACTCTCCAACTGTTTTCGGAGGTAAGAAAAAGGAGCCTCATTCCTTGCCTGGTATAAAGTGGTAAGTGTATCCCAAGCATCCTTAGTTGTTCTTCAAGAGCGAATCTGAGGAATAATGGCACGTTTGACTGACAAGGTTATCAATGCATATGCCTAAGCATCTCTACCATCCCAACGAATTCGCTCTACAGTAGGCGCAGCAAGAACCGCAGCACGAATAGAAACATGAAGAATATCGTCATCTTCAATGCCATCTGCATCACCTTCAGCAATTGTTTGCAGGTGTACTAGGACGTTTTTCGACACCCTGCATAATATTCCACAGTCCTTTTGCAACCAATACATGACGCATCATCTAAGCCCATAATGGATGGGTAATTGGTACCGTCCAACTTATCCTGATCAGCCAATATACAGAATACATCTCTGCTTTCACCCATGGCCACTGAGTAAAATACCTTGATGCAAAAAATTGATTGTATCTCAAAAAGTTGAACACAACTACCATGTCAAGTTCTGCTAAACCTGTAGCCGACTTTGAGATGCTTATACTGGCGAACCGAAACCTGTATATATCTCTGGCACAAATAAGCGCTACGATAGTGCCTTTGGAGGCCAAAACGAGCTCAGGTTGCGATTTCGACACCACATAGCGAAGTTGTTTTGATCTCCTAATCACCCTTCTCAGATACCAATTGTTGGAGTTTGAGCTCTGCATAAGCACGCAAATAGCACAAGAAAGAAGTTAGGAGCACAAAACACAATATTGAATGTATTACCACTAGAATGTACAAAGATAAGGAACCCGTTAGGGCAATAGGCGTATATACAAACGGGGGGGGGGGGGAACCTCCTAAAGAGGTAAAAAAGTGTCCCGACGGTCCTAGTGTGTTCACAAATGTCACTACATATCAATAATTTTCATGGAGATTTTTACAAATTCGATTTTTTACTTCAAAAGCACATTAATTTCATACAAAGTCACCAAATGCATATTAAAAAGTTACGAAAAGCTGCCTTTTAGTTGAAAAATTTGTGGATGGCTTAACATCCTATGAAAAGACGCACTTGGATCACCTTTAGCAAATCTCACACTCACACTTGAGCATCCTCAAAGGTGATCTAGACTATGAGATGTCCTAGGAAGAGATTCGAAATGTTTTTGCTCATTTTTCTTGGTGATTTTCTCCTTCCCTTATCTCCTACACGTACCTTGGAGTATGCGCCTAGGCCCTATTGGATCTTATATGCAGCTTCATATATTCAGCTTTTCTTCAACTCTTGCTGCTATACCAAGTTTTTATGACCCATCACTTCAAAGAGAAAAGTCTCCTTATATTAGAGGAGAAACCCTAATCTTTGTTAGGGTTGCAAACTTTCATCATATTCCAACACATAGGCTACATTCTAAAAGAGGTTGCGGACAGCTAAGTGGTGGTGTGCTCGATTGCTCCAAATGCCAAGGGAGTGGGCTGCCATATCAGGAAAGAGAAACTAGAGAGAGAACCCCAAACAAAAATTTGGAGAAGAAGATGGAGAAGCTGAAGTTGAAGAAGCCCCAATCAAGTTATGAGAGACTTGGGACCAAGTCTTATTGATAAGTGACTTTTAGGTCATTTGGGCATGTTCACACATGGCCAATGACCAAAAGTCATAAAAATAATGTAAATGCCTATAACTCCCCAATTTGGGGTCCAAAAAATATAACAAAAATATGTCTGGAAAGCTCTCGGCAAGAGCTTTCACATGAAAGTGCCAAAATATACAAAAGGAGAGTCCTTGGGGCCTTTATCCCCAACCTCCCACTTAAAGGACCAAGGAGGCTCCATTAAAGCTCAATAACTCCCATCATCTGTATACATAGCTCATGTTGTGCCTTGTATAGACACTTTGTGAGAGCATGTGCAAGATTCTGTGAAGTATTGACCTTGATCAAAGTGATGAGGCCATCCTCTAACACCTCTCTGATGAAGTGGTATCTCACATCAATATGCTTTGTGTGAGCATGGGACATGGCATTCTTTGCCAAACAAATGGCACTCTAGCTATCATATCCAAACATAGGTGCCTTTTCAGGCATCCCAAACTCACTACACAATCAGGCGAACCAAATGGCTTCTTCGGAAACCTCTATGACTGAAATATATTCAGCCTCTGTAGTAGATAGTGCAACTATCCTCTCAAGCCTAGAGCACCATGAAATAGCTCCACCTATAAGGGTGTATACATAGCGACATGTGGACTCGCGAATGTCCACACATGTCTGCATCACAAAATCCTTTTAACTCCAATGGACACTTTCCATAACATATGCATTTACAATTGGTCCCTTTCAAATATCTCAACACAGATTTGACTCATACTCATAGTTGGTAAGGTACGATCCGTACGATTTGTACGGTACGTTTTAGTACGGTACTACGTACGTACCTTAAGATTTGGAGCTTCCCGTACGAAGTTCGTACGTTCATAAGGTACGATGACAATATATATGGAGACATGTATAAGGGAGTATACATATATAAGGATTATTTTCCCCCATGATAATGCATAATATTGTATCTATGCATGAAGATTATTGTTTTCTGACTTGTATAGTTGCAAAATCAATGTATTTTCATCATAAATTCAAATCAAAATTGAAATTAAAACATGTATACTTTTTTGGTACGAATACGTACTAGTACGTACGGTACGAAAGATACGTACGAACATGTTCGTACTGGTACGAATAGCAACTATGCTCATACTAAAACAAATCGCACGATTTTTATTATATAAAAATCGTAAAAATCACATTCGCGAATTAAATCGTTTTTAACGATTTCTATTCCAAAAAATTAAAAAAAATAATAATAATAAAGGTTTCATATTGTAGATGTTTTCTTTAAATTAAAATTTGATCACTATGATACTTATGCTTACTAGTAGTCTATCATATATTACCACTTTGCTCTCTAGGTAGAACTATATTATTTTCTTGCCTATTAGAGATTTGACTAACTAAATTAAGTTAAAATCGATGCTCAATATTTAAGTAGTAGAGCACTATGGGCTTAAAAAGCTACAAAGCCAAGTTCCTTCAATTATGTATGTACATTTTTTGGCATCAAATTAAGTCCCTGTCCAGTATGAATCTGTACCAACCTATACCTGAATGACATTATAGAGTTTATATGACTGCAATGTTATCAAAAACTCTTTGGTGGCATCTTACATATGACTGAAGTACAACAATTAACAAGCATCCACATCATATAAACTTTTCACTACTTTCACTATTGTCCAATATTGGAGTATGATACAAGAAAAAATAAAAATCTCTTTATGAATAAAAACCTCGATTTTTATTTATTTTTAAAAACCTTTACGATTTAAACGATTTAAATCCCGATTTAAATCTCTACTTTGTACTATGATTTGACTGCCTCCCAATGAGCTTTGCCAAGATTAGCCATGAACTTGCTAAAAGCTCCCACTGCATGAGCAATGTCTAGCCAAGTGGCAGCCATAGAATACATAAGTGAACCATGAACCACAAGCTGATGCATATGGAACACTCTTCATGTAGTTGGCTTCATCATCATCTTTGAAACAGTCATCCTTGGAAAGTTTAACATGTGGCTGCAATGGCACTCCAAGAGGCTTAGCATCAGTGACATTAAATCTGTCCAGCACTTTTTCAATGTACTTTTCTTGGGATAAATGCAAAGTATGCTGCTGCCTATCCCTTTTTATTCACATACCAAGAATATGCTCAGCTTCCAATAAGGTATTTCATTGAGAATGCAGAGTTCAACTGCTGTTTTAGAGCATTTGGAGTGCTCTTTTTCTTTCCAGCAAGCACAATATCATCCACATACAGCACAAGAATGATTGGGCTGCCATCTTCATCCTTTTTAGCGTACAAACAGTGGTCTGCATGGCTTCTTTTGAACCCATGTTTGAGCATAAATGCATCGAACTTCTTATACCATTGTCTTGGGGCTTGTTTCAGCCCATATAGGCTCCTTTTCAGCTTGCATACCAGATGCTCTTTTCCAAGAATGGAGAACAGTTGTGGACAGCATGCATCTCATCCTCACATAAAGTTTTGTTATACTTTTCAGCCACATTGTTGGAAGAGGGGCTGTATGGGACTATTAGCTCACTCTTAATACCAAAATTTTCACAAAATCTATTCAATTCAGCACTTGTAAACTCACCCCCATTATCTGTATGTAAGCATTTCAGCTTTCTACCCGTTTGGATGATCACAAATGCATGAAATTTCTTACTTGCAACGAAGGCTTCATCTTTAGATCAACATATACCTTAAGCTTCCTAGAGTAGTCATCAACAAAAGAAACAAAGTAAAGAGCACCCCCCATAGATTTTGTGGGCATGCTATAAACATCAGAATGAACAAGATCAAGCACATTAGACTTACGAAAGACCCAAGAGTAGTAGGAATTCTATACTTGCTTACCATATTGGCATTCATTAAAAAAATCAATTTTAAGCCTTTAGCATCAAACTTGTCCAAATTACATAGTTTATCGAAGCCTTTTTGACTCATGTGGCCAAGCCTTTTATGCCATAATTCCATATGTGAATGGATTTCAGCCAAAGCAATAAACTTGCCCAACAAGGCTTTACCATGCAAGCAATAAAGAGTCCCTTTCTTTGTACCTTTAACAATCAACCTAGAGCCTTTGATAAGCTTCCATGACCCCTTCTCAAAGAGGGTACTATATCCATGCATATCCATTTGCCCAACAAACAATAAACTTTTCTTGATGCTTGGTACATACCTTACATCATGCAAAACCAGCTCATTAGCACCATCCACTGTGAGATGCATTGTGTCAATACCTTCAATAGAACAAGCATGGTTATTTCCAAGATATACATGTCAATGGCCACGTGCATGAAAGGTAGTAAAGCACTCCTTAATAGGAGTAAGGTGGAACGATGCACCTAAATCCACAATCCATGTTTGTGACAAAGCATCATTCATAGTAAGCAAGGTATCAATCAGATCCCTCTTTGTGATCTGATATCATGTGCATGAATATTAACACAACCATCATTAACTTTGGCATAATCTTCTACCATAATAGCACAAAGAATATCTTCTGCATCTGATAGCTCCTTGATGACGACATTAGAGGCCACATTGGCCTTCTCTTTGTCCTTGTCCTTTGAGTTGTCATGTGCTTCATTCCTGGTGTCCCTTTTCTTTTTATCACATGTGTTCTTCTTTCTTTCTAGTTCAGCTTTGTAGTATCTGCAATCAAGCTTCTTGTGAACTTTCCTACCACATTGGTAACAAGTCACTTCAGCCTTGCCTTTGCTCTTGCCCTTGTTCCTTTATACATTTCCGTTTTTCTTTTCTGTTCTTCCTATAGTCACATTGGCTGAACCACTACCCTCTCCACCCCTCCTAATTTCCTCATTCAAAATAGAACCCCTTACACATCAAAGGTAAGATTGGGGTTATTGGAAAGTGAAACAACCAATGTTTTCCATGAATCAGGTAAGGTGACAGGTCATCAACAAGAAGATGCCCTTAAGGTTATCATCAAATGCACTAATCCGGAGTCTTGCAATTGTGAGAGAGTACCTATAAAAGAAGATAAATGCTCAGTACAAGAAGATGCCCTTAAGGTTATCATCAAATGCACTAATCCGAAGTCTTGCAATTGTGAGAGAGTACCTATAAAAGAAGATAAATGCTCAGTACAAAAAGATAAGTGCTCAATAAAAGAAGATAAGTGCTCACTACAAGAAGATAAGTGCTCAATAAAAGAAAATAAATGCTCAGCTCCACTTTTTGGCTCATCAAGCTACATACACACTAGCTTATGCATATGATGCACTTGATTGACATGCGAGATGTTTTCATAGGTGGTCTCTAGCTTCTCTCATACCTCAAAAGCACTTGTAAGGCCCTTCAGATCCACTAAGATTTCATTTGACACAGTCATCTTGATATAAGTGATGACCTTCTTGTTTAACTTAGTCCATGCTTCATCTGTCATATCTTCAAGTTTGATTTCCTGAAGAGCCCCTTCACAATCTTTAAGAAAGAGAATTCCTAACATTCTCTCTTTCCACAAATCAAAACCGCTACCTTCAAATCTCTTAATCTCAAACAAGATTTTGACATCAGAAGAGGTAGAAGCCATGTTTGCAGACCGAGAACTTCAAAATTTCGTCAAAATTTGCAAAAACCAATTTCTGAAATTTTTTGCATAAAATTTCAAAAAATTCCAACAAGATGTAATTGCATATAAAACAACAAATTTGTTGTTTTTCAACCACAAAAGGTATACATATATGCAAAACAAAGACAATGAGTGTTTGTTTTCACAAAGGCTCAAATTTTTGCAACAATATGACTTGTAAAATTAAAGAAATGACATGTTGTAATAAGTTTCCAGCAAGTATGTACTTGCACAATCTTTATACATGTACTCCCACTTGAAATGAGAGAATTTCTGCAACAAAAAGATCTGTAAATTAAAAAAATCAGCAATGCAGTTGCTGAAAATGACATGTAGGAATACAAGAAGCACAATAGAAGAGGTTCTCCGCGATGAAACTCTCGGAAAACTCAAAACTCGTTTCAGCTTTGTTTTGGGTTGAAGTATTCCTCCCAAAAAAAGCACCTTTATCGCGAAAAATGAAGGTTTTCTCAGATGAAATTTTCCCAAATGAAAAAAAAAAAAAAAAAAAAAAAACTTCAGCTTAGCATAGGCTGAAGTAGAAAAGCATTTGGACCAACTTTATCACGATGGAAGAGTTCAAAGCTTTGATACCAATTGAAAGAGGCCGCAAAGATATACGTGGTGGTGTACTTGGTTTCTCCAAACGCCAAGGGAGTAGGCTGCTATGTGATGAGAGAGAAAGTAAAGAGAGAAACCTACACAAAAATTTAGAGAAGAAGAGCTTTGATACCCGTTGAGAGAGGCCGCAGAGAGCTACATGGTGGTTTGCTCCATTGCTCCAAACGCAAAGGGAGTGGGTTTTTACGTGACGAGAGAGAAAGTAGAGAGAGAAACTTGCGCAAATATTTGGAGAAGAAGATGGAGAAGCTAAAGTTGAAGGAGTCTCAATCAAGTTATGAGAGATTTAGGACCAAGTCTTATTGATAAGTGACTTTTAGGTCATTTGGGCATGTTCACACATGGCCAATGACCTAAAGTCCTAAAAATAATGTAAATGACTATGACTCCCCAATTTGGGGTCCAAAATATTTAACAAAAATATGTCTGAAAAGCTCTCGAAGAGCTTTCATATGGAAGGGCCAAAATAGATAAAAGGAGAGTCCTTGGGGCCTTTATCCCTAACATATTCCTTGCATACAATCCTATTATTCTTCTATTTCCGGCACACTCACTCTTCCTTACAACCCTTCGGCACTCTCTTCCCATACCTTTGTACCTAGAACCCTCTTACATCTAGCCTTATATTTAGATTTTGTATATTACATACATTGTATTTTTATTCATTCATCAAGTAGAATTTTATTTTAAGAGTTTCATCCTCTTATGTATTTTTATTCATTCATCAAGTAGAATTTTATTTTAAGAGTTTCATCCTCTTATTCATTACATTCTCTTGTATCTTGCCTATTCCAGAGTCATTCATCTATTTTATTTGGTTCAACATGTGTGTGCTTAAGGATTCTAAGTGTTGAAAAGATCGTATGGTTATATTGGACCTACCTCACTTTCAACGTTCGGTATCAAAGCCTTTGTCACATACATAACTTGTTCCAAAGATCAGTGAATATAGAGATAGATTGGAACAAGAAAACAACCTTGCTGGAATGTCCAATTATTAAATGTGGAGTTTCATGATGATGAACTTATTAGTTTCCAAGGACTTATGGAATATTGTGAATGGCAAGTATTCAAGGCAAAGACAAGCTTCAGAGGATGTTGCATCTTCCTCAAAGCAACACAAACTACTCCAATTTCTATCCAACAAGTGGTTGAATAGAAAAAAGAAGAAAAGGTCCTCTCATCATTCAGAGTCAGAGATACTATCAAGTTACTTCCTAAAGAAGTGCAATCCAAATGGTATTCATAGAGATCCACAAGCACTTTAGCTCATTGTTATGGGAGTGAAGTGTCACATCATTCCTCTACTCAGATCATACAGAACCTCGCGCCAAGCTTAACTAAGAATGAATACATGCTCACACACACGCAACCCACAACACGCACACACCATGAGCATTAACTCATAGGAAGCTCTACAAACTGAGTTTCTATCACTTCGAGAAGTGATGGGCAAACTCAGCCATAATGAAGCTTAGCACCAAATGCAAACCAAAGATAGGAAAAATTACACAAAATGCATAATTGATAGGCTATACACACCTATTCAACTGTCGCAACTCGACCAAGAATCCACAAGTGAAAACTACATGTTCGCTAATACAATAATCCTATATACCAAAATGAAACTAGGTAACCCCCAAATTCACCCTTAAATGAAAGTGCAACTATAAGCTCATGGTGGTTAACCACAAGATTATATAGCATATCAGCTACATTAAATACTATTACATCCCCGCTACCACAAGCATGAACTCACAAGAAGCTCTGCGATGTGAGTTCCTATCACTTCCGAAAGTGATGGGCAAACTCAACTATAATGAAGCCTAGCACCAAATGCAAACCAAAGATAGGAAAAATTATAGAAAATGCATAGTTGATAGGGTATACACACCTATCGACTAGTTGCAACCCGATTGAAGAATCCACAAGTGAAAATTACATGTCCGCTAATACGACAATCATATATACCAGAATGGATCCAAGTAAACCCCAAATTCACCATCAAATGAAAGTGCAACTATAAGCTTGTAGTAGTCAACCACAAGATTATATAGCATATCAACTCCATTATGCATAATATCGACTCAATACTATGACATAACCACTAACGTCATCAGTGCCCAATAGTGGGTATAGAACTAAGAATGAATACATGCTTACACAGGCATCCCACAATGCACACACACCATGCGCATGAATTCACAAGAAGCTCTGCGAGCTGAGTTTCTATTACTTCTGGAAGCGATGGGATAACTCAGCCATAATGAAGCCTAGCACCAAACGCAAACCAAAGATAGGAAAGATAGAGATAAAAAGAAAATACAGAATGTTGGGAATAAAGGCCCCAAGGACTCTTCTTTTATATATTTTGACCCTTCTATTGGGGATAAAGGCCCCAAGTGTTAAAAAATAAAGAAGCAAGATCATATATATTTTGCAAAAGGGATTTTATTCAAATAGCAGGAAAATACAAAATGAAAAATGGAAGCATTTACTTCAGCAAGTAGTGCAGGCCAAAAGAGATTCAATCAAAAGAGAATCAATCCAAAAACTGAAACGAACGTGAAGAATGACTTCCCAAAGTTGTGGAGGAGTTATGGAGAAGAACTCACAAAGTCATCATGAGAGCTCGTGGTCACTTGTAGGTAGTTCATTTGGTTTCAGTCATTTCATTTTCTTCAGTCTCATAGACTATGTCCAACCACTCACCATTTCTGGGTAGCTTGATTATGAGAGTCATATCTCTCAATATATGTATCCATTTTTAGAGTTCAAATATTCATTGGAAAGCTTATCTAATGCACTTCCTCTATCTAAAATATTTTTTTCAAATTCATCATGCTCTATGAGTTATTCAGTTTTTAGTGAAGTCTAGATTTCAGCCTAACTGACTGGACACAAAGCCTGTTTTGAGGCAAAGAGTTTCCAAACCAAAACTACAAATTGAGTGTTTGATAGCTCATTTGAAAGCTATTAGTGTCTAGTTTCAGTGACCAAAGCCTCAAGTTCATTGTGTTCTTCAGTTGATACCAGTTTTCATTCTAAGGTTCAGCTTTAGGTAAAAGTCTTGATCCTGAGAAGGTCTTCTACACTTTCTGTTGTGCATAGGAGAGGAATTCTCCAACACTAAGGACTCTCCTTTTGTATATTTTTCGCCCTTCCATATGAAAGGTCTCTTCAACAGCTTTCCAGGCATATTTTTGTTATATTTTTTGGACCCCAAATTGAGGAGTTATGGGCATTTACATTATTTTTATAACTTTTGTTCATTGGCCATGTGTGAACATGCCCAAATGACCTAAAAGTCACATATCAATAAAGCTTGGTCCCAAATCTCTCATAACTTGAATGGGACTTCTTCAACTTCAGCTTCTCCATATGCTTCTCTAAATTTTTGCGCAAGTTTCTCTGTCTACTTTCTCTCTCCTCATGTAACAGCCCACCCCCTTGGCATTTGGAAAAACCGAGCACACCGTGATGTAGCTCTCCGCAGCCTCTTTCAACTCATATCATAGCTTTGAGCTATTGGATCCCAACAAAGTTGCTCCAAGTGCTTTTCTACTTCATCCTATGTTAAGCTGAAAGCTTTTTCTTGCATTTGGGAGAATTTCATCGCGAAAAACCTTCTTTTTTCAAGATAAAAGTGACTTCATCCAACAGCAAAGCTAAAGCAAATTTTGGGTTTTTTAGAGAGTTTCATCACGAAGAATCTCTTCTATTGTTCCTTTTGTATCCCCACAGATCAGTTTCAGCATCCACATTGCTGATTTTTTCATCTACGAGTCCTTTGTTGCAAAAATTCTCTCATTTCAAGTGGGAAGACATGTACAAAGATTGAGGAAGTGGTACAAGTGGGAGGACATGTATAAATTCTCATTTCAACTGGTGTCAGAGCTTTGAGATGTTCCACCCCGACAAAGTTGCTCCAAGTGCTTTTCTCCTTCAGCCTATGTTAAGCTGAAGGCTTTTTCTTGCATTTGGGAGAATTTCATCGCGAAAAACCTTATTTTTTCAAGATAAAAGTCACTTCATCACGCAGCAAAGCTGAAGCAAATTTTGGGTTTTTTAGAGAGTTTCATTGCGAAGAATCTCTTCTATTGTTCCTTTTGTATCCCCACAGATCGGTTCCAGCATCCACATAGCTGATTTTTTTATCTAGACGTCCTTTGTTGCAAAAATTCTCTCTCATTTCAAGTGGAAGGACATGTACAAAGATTGAGGAAGTGCATACTTGCTCGAAAGTTATTACAACAAGCCATTTCTCTGATTTTACAAGTCATATTGCTGCGAAAAATTAGGGCTTCTGTGAAAACAAGCACCGATCGACTTGGTTTTGCATCTGTGTATGCTTTTTGTGGTTGAAAAACAACAAATTCGTTATTTTTTATGCAATTATAGATTGCTGGAATTTTTTGAAATTTTCTGCCTAAAATTTCAAAAATTGATTTTTGCAAGTTCTAAACAATTTTTGGGCTTAATTTCTCGGCTATAGTCTCGCAAGGTCATTGCGCGCAAGACAAAAGGTGAATTTTACCTTTTTTGGTGAAACTTTTGAAGCTATCAGTGTGCAAACATGGCTTCTACCTCTTCTGATGTCAAAAGCTTGTTTGAGATCAAGAGATTTGAAGGTAGCGGTTTTGATTTGTGGAAAGAGAGAATGTTGAGCATCCTCTTTCTTAAAGATTGTGAAGGGGCTCTTGAGGAAGTCAAGCCTGAAGATATGACAAATGCAGCATGGATGAACCTAAACAAGAAGGCCATCACTTACATAAAAATGGTTGTATCATATGAAATCTTAATCGATTTGAAAGGCCTTACAACTTCTTTTGAGGTATGGGAGAAGCTGAAAGCCACTTATAAAAATACCACACTTGTAAATTAAGTGCATCGGGTGTATGTACTTTGATGAGTCAAAAAGTGCGGTTCAGCACTTATCTTCTTTTACAGGTACTCTTTCACAATTGTAGGACTTCGGATTACCTGCATTTGATGATAAACTTAAGGCCATCTTCTTTTTTATGACCTTAAAAGATTCATGGGAAACATTGGTTATTTCACTTTCGAATAGCACCAATCTTACCTTTGATGGTGTAGGGGGTTCTATTTTGAATGAGGAAATTAGGAGGAAAGCTAGTGGAGAGGGCAGTGGTTCAACCAATGTGGCTAGAGGAAGAACAGAAAAGAAAAGTGGAAATGTATAGAGGAACAAGAGCAAAAGCAAAGGCAAGGCTGAAGTGACTTGTTACCAATGTGGTAGGAAAGGTCATGAGAAGCCTTATTGCAGATACTACAAAGTTGAACTAGAAAGAAAGAAGAACACAAGTGACAGAAAGAAAAAGGACACCAAGAATGAAGCACATGATAACCCAAAGGACAAGGACAAAGAGAAGGCCAATGTGGCCTCTAGTGTCGTCATTGGGCAGCTATTAGATGCAGAAGATATACTTTGTGCTACTATGGCAGCAGATCATGCGGAAGTTATTGACACTTCTCTTAATATTCATGCACTTGCAGATCATAAAGAGGAATCTGATTGATGCCTTGCTTACTCTGAATGATGCTTTGTCCTAAACATGGATTGTAGATTCAGATGCATCGTTCAATGTTACTCCTATTAAGGAGTGTTTTACTATTTTTCATGTAGGCTTCCATGGACATGTATATCTTGGAAATAACCATGCTTGTTCTATTGAAAGTATTGGCACAGTGCATCTCACAGTGGATGCTACTAATGAGCTGGTTTTGCATGAAAGGTATGTACCAAGCATCAAGAAAAGTTTATTGTTTGTTGGGCAAATGGATATGGATGGATATAGTACACTCTTTGAGAAGGGGTCATGGAAGCTTATCAAAGGCTCTAGGCTGTTTGTTAAAGGTAAAAAGAAAGGGACTTTTTATTGCTTGCATGGTAAAGCCTTGCTTGACAAGTTTATCGCTTTGGTTATAATCCATTCACATATGGAATAATGGCATAAAATGCTTGGCCACATGAGCCAAAAAGGCCGTGATAAACTATGTATTTTGGACAAGTTTCATGCTTAAGGCTCAAAACTTGATTTTTGTAATGAATGCCAATATGGTAAGCAAGTAAAGAATCCCTACTACTCCGGTGTCTCTTGTAAGTCTAATGTGCTTGATATTGTTCATTCTGATGTTTATCGCATGCCCAAAAAATCTATGGGGGGTGCTCTTTACTTTGTTTCTTTGTTGATGACTACTCTAGGAAGCTTTAAGTATATTTGTTAAAATCTAAAGATGAAGCTTTTGCTGCATCTATGAAATTTCATGCATTTGTGACCAATCAAATAGGTAGAAAGCTGAAATGCTTACGTCCAAGTAATGGGGGTGAGTTTACAAGTGTTGAATTCAATAGATTTTGTGAAAACCTTAGTATTAAGAGGGAGCTCACAGTCCCATACAACCTGTCCTTAAAAGGTGGCATTCCAGAAGAGGTTTGGTCTCGCAAATCAGTTTCATATGACCACCTACGCATCTTTGGTTGTGATGCTTTTGTGCATATACGGCCTGAGTTCAAAAGCAAGTTAGATGCAAAGTCCATGAAAGGAATCTTTATGGTTTATGGAGATGAAGCTGAAATGGGCTATGGGCTACAGGATCTGGCTACCTGAACTCAAGAAGGTAATACGCAGCCGAGATGTTCTATTTAATGAGGCAAGGCCGTTCAAAAACAATTGTGCCTCTAAAGATGACCGTAAAAGAGTCAAATTTCAACATGTACAGCCACCAGTTAAATCTGATATGAACCCTCGGGATGCACCACATATGGCTGGAAACGACAATGAGCCCGTGATTATTGAGCGAGATGATTCTGGACAGCAAAATGATGCTCCTGATGGGCATACGCAGCCACCTATTCCTGCTGAAAACAGGGCTGGAAATGATGTACAGCAGCCCATTAACAATGAAGAAGTTGATGTACCTCGTGATGTAGGTCCATTGCCAGATAATGTGGATCATTGGGTAAGAAGATCTATACGTCCTACGAGGCTAGTGAATAAATATGACCCCTCTATACATTACATTATGTTATCAAATGAGGGTGAGCCTCTCACTTATAAAGAGGCAAAGCTATGTGAGCACAAGAAAAAGTGGGAGTTAGGTCTTGCATCCAAATGATACTTGGCATTTGATTGAGTTGTCCAAAGGTAGCAAGGCCATTCCCAACAAGTGGGTGTACAAAATCAAAACTGTTGATGGCAAACCCAAGTATAAGGCAAGGCTGGTTGCTAAAGGATATGCCCAAAAGGAGGGCATTCATTTCCAAGAAGTGTTCTCTCTAGTGGTTAAAATGACCACATTACGTGTGTTGTTTGCTCTCAAAGCTGCCTTGGATTCGGAGTTTATTCCAAATGGATGTTAAAAGAGCCTTTTTGCATGGTGATTTAGATGAAGAGCTGTACATGAAACAGCCAGAAGAATATGCCATTCCTGGAAAAGAGCATCTGGTATGCAAGCTGAAAAGGAGCTTATATGGGCTGAAACAGGCCCCCAGACAATGGTATAAGAAGTTTGATGCATTTATGCTCAAACATGGGTTCAAAAGAAGCCATGCAGACCACTGTTTGTACATTAAAAAGGATGAAGATGGCCCAATCATTCTTGTGCTGTATGTAGATGATATGCTGCTGGCTGGGAAGAAAAAGAGCACTCTGAATGCTCTAATACAGCAGCTGAACTGTGCATTTTCAATGAAAGACCTTGGGGAAGCTGAGCATATTCTTGGTATGCAAATAAAAAGGGATAGCCAGCAGCATACTTTGCATTTATCCCAAGAAAAGTACATCGAAGAAGTGCTGGACAGATTTAATGTGGCTGACGCTAAGCCCCTTAGAGTGCCATTGCAGCCACGTGTTAAGCTTTCCAAGGATGACTGTCCCAGAGATGATGATGCAGCCAATTACATGAAGAGTGTCCCATATGCATCAGCTTGTGGTTCACTTATGTATGCTATGGTTGCCAATGTGAGATACCACTTCATCAGAGAGGTGTTACAGGATGGCCTGATCACTTTGATCAAGGTCAATACTTCACAGAATCCTGCAAACGCTCTAACAACATGTCTACCCAAGGCACAACATCAGCTATGTATACAGATGGTGGGAGTTACTTGGCTTAAAGGTTGGGATTTCCTCAATTTCAGCTTTTCCATCTTGTCCAAACTTTTGCGCATGTTTCTATCTCTACTTTCTCTCTCCTCATAACGGAAGCACCGGTGCACGCACCGCTAATAACAATGCTATTTTAAGGTTCGAGCGATTTGGTGCGTACCGTTCTTTTCGGTGCATTTAGCTTTTTTTAATCGAAAAAAATCTTAGGTCCCAAAATATTCATTCTTCGGGAGATGCATGTGAAAGCTCTCTTCGAGAGCTTTCCAAACATATTTTTGTTATATCTTTTGGACCCCAAATTGGGGAGTTATAGGCATTTACATTATTTTTATGACCTTTGGTCATTGGCCATGTGTAAACATGCCCAAATGACCTAAAAGTCACTTATCAATAAGACTTGGTCCCAAATCTCTCATAACTTGATTGGGACTTCTTCAACTTCAACTTCTCCATCTTCTTCTCCAAATTTCTGTGCAGGTTTCTCTCTCTACTTTCTCTCTCCTCACGCAGCAGCCCTCTCCCTTGGTGTTTGGAGCCACCGAGCACACCACGACGTAGCTCTCCGCGGCCTCTTTCAACTAGTATCAGAGCTTTGAGCTGTTCCATCGCGACAAAGTTGCTCGAAGTGCTTTTCTACTTCAGCCTATATTAAGCTGAAGGTGTTTTCTTGCATTTGGGAAAATTTCATCGCGAAAAACCTTTTTTTTTCGCGATAAAAGTGCTGTTTTTGGAGGATTACTTGAGCCCGGAGCAAAGCTGAAGCAAATTTTGTGCTTTTTAGAGAGTTTCATCGCGAAGAATCTCTTCTATTCTTCCTTTTGCCCACAGGTCATTTTCAACATCCACATTGCTGATTTTTTCATCTACAGGTCTTTTGTGGCATAAATTCTCTCATTTTTCAAGTGGGAGGACATGCACAAAGATTGAGGAAGTGCATACTTGCTGGAAACTTATTACAGCAGGTTATTTCTCTGATTTTACAGGTCATATTGCTGCAAAAATTGGGGTTGTTGTGAAAACAAGCACCCATTGCCTTGGTTTTACATCTATGTATGCCTTTTGTGATTGAAAAACAACAAATTTGTTGTTTTTGATGCAATTACAGCTTGCTGGAATTTTCTGAAATTTTCTGCAGAAAATTTCAGAAATTGATTTTTGAAAGTTTTGAACAATTTTTTGGCTTAATTTCTCACCTATAGTCTCGTAAGGTAATTACGCATAGGACAACAGGTGAATTCTATCTTTTTTGGTGAAATTTTGAAGCTCTTAGTGTGCAAACATGGCCTCTACCTCCTCTGATGTCAAAAGCTTGTTTGAGATCAAGAGATTTGAAGGTAATGGTTTCGATTTGTGGAAAGAGAGAATGTTGGGCATCCTCTTTCTTAAAGATTGTGAAGGGGCTCTTGAGGAAGTCAAGCCTGAAGATATGACAGATGCAGCATGGATGAACCTAAACAAGAAGGCCATCACTTACATCAAGATGGCCGTCTCAGATGAAATCTTAGTGGAATTGAAAGGCCTTACAACTGCTTTTGAGGTATGGGAGAAGCTGAAAGCCACTTATGAAAATACCACGCCTGTAAATCAAGTGCATCTTATGCGTAAGCTAGTGTGTATGCAGCTTGATGAGTCAAAAAGTGCGGTTGAGCACTTATCTTCGTTTACAGGTACTCTTTCACAATTGCAGGACACTGGATTACCTCCATTTGATGATAAGCTTAAGGCCATCTTCTTGTTGATGACCTTACCTGATTCATGGGAAACATTGGTTGTTTCACTTTCGAATAGCCCCAGTCTTACCTTTGATGGTGTAAGGGGTTCTATTTTGAATGAGGAAATCAGTAGGAAAGCTAGTGGATAGGGCAGTGGTTCAGCCAATGTGGCTAGAGGAAGAACAGGAAAGAAAAGTGAAAATGTACAGAGGAACAGGAGCAAAAGCAAAGGCAAGGCTGAAGTGACTTGTTATCAATGTGGTAGGAAAGGTCACAAGAAGCCTCATTGCAGATTCTATAAAGCTGAACTAGAAAGAAAGAAGAACATAGGTGACAAGAAGAAAAAGGACACCAAGAATGAAGCACATGATACCTCAAAGGACAAAGACAAAGAGAAGGCCAATGTGGCCTCTAGTGTCATCATTGAAGAGCTATCAGATGCAGAAGATATACTTTGTGCTACTATGGCAGCACAGCATGCAGAAGTTATTGATGCTTCTATTAATATTCATGCATAAGATATGCAAATCACAAAGAGGGATTTGATTGATGCCTTGCTTACTGTGAATGATGCTTTGTCACAAACATGGAGTGTAGATTCAGGTGCATCGTTTCATGTAACTCCTATTAAGGAGTGTTTTACTACCTTTCATGCAGGCAGCCATAGACATGTATATCTTGGAAATAACCATGCTTGTTCTATTAAAGGTATTGGCACAGTGCATCTCACAGTGGATGGTACTAATGAGCTTGTTTTGCATGATGTAAGGTATGTACCAAGCATCAAGAAAAGCTTATTGTCTGTTGGGCAAATGGATATGCATGGATATAGTACCCTCTTTGAGAAGGGGTCATGGAAGCTTATCAAAGGCTCTAGGCTGATTGTTAAAGGTACAAAGAAAGGGACTCTTTATTGCTTGCATGGTAAAGCCTTGCTGGGAAAGTTTATTGCTTTGGCTGAAATCCATTCACATATGGAATTATGGCATAAAAGGCTTGGTCACATGAGCCAAAAAGACCTTGATAAACTATGTAATTTGGACAAGTTTGATGCTAAAGGCTCAAAACTTGATTTTTGTAATGAATGCCAATATGGTAAGCAAGTAAAGAATTCCTACTACTCTGGTGTCTCTCGTAAGTCTAATGTGCTTGATCTTGTTCATTCTGATGTTTGTAGCATGCCCACAAAATCTATGGGGGTGCTCTTTACTTTGTTTCTTTTGTTGATGACTACTCTAGGAAGCTTTGGGTACATTTGTTAAAATCTAAAGATGAAGCTTTTGCTGCATTTAAGAAATTTCATGCATTTGTGACCACTCAAACAGGTAGAAAGCTGAAATGCTTACGTACAGATAATGGGGGTGAGTTTACAAGTGCTGAATTCAATAGATTTTGTGAAAATCTTGGTATTAAGAGGGAGCTAACAGTCCCATACAGCCCCTCTTCCAACGGTGTGGCTCAAAGGTATAATAGGACTTTATGTGAAAGGGTGAGATGCATGCTGTCCACAGCTAATCTCCCTCATGGATTTTGGGGAGAGGCTTTGAAAACTACAGTTGATGTTTGCAATCGATCCCCTCATATGTCCTTAAAAGGTGGCATTCTAGAAGAGGTTTGGTCTGGCAAACCAGCTTCATATGACCACCTACGCATCTTTGGTTGTGATGCTTTTGTGCATATAAGGCCTGAGTTGAGAAGCAAGTTAGATGCAAAGTCCATGAAAGGAATCTTCATGGGTTATGGAGATGAAGGTGAAATGGGCTACAAGATTTGGCTACCTCAACTCAAGAAGGTAATACGCAGCCGAGATGTTGTATTCAATGAGGCAAGGCTGCTCAAAAACAATTGTGCCTCTAAAGATGACCATAAAAGAGTCAAATTTCAGCATGTACAGTCACCAGTTAAATATGACATGAACCCTCGGGATGCACCACATATGGCTGGAAATGACAATGAGCCCGTGGTTATTGAGTCAGATGATGCTGGACAGCAAAATGATGCTCCTGAAGGGCATATGCAGCCACCTATTCATACTGAAAACAGGACTAGAAATGATGTACAGCAGCCCGTTAACAATGAAGAAGTTAATGTACCTCCTCATGTAGATCCATTGCCCGATAATGTGGATCATTGGGTAAGAAGATCTATACGTCCTAGGAGGCCAGTGAATAGATATGATCCCTTTATACATTATATTATGTTATCAGATGAGGGTGAGCCTCTTACTTATAAAGAGGCAAAGCTATGTGAGCACAAGAAGAAGTGGGAGTTAGCCATGCAGGAAGAGATAAAGGCCTTGCATGCAAATGATACTTGGGATTTGGTTGAGTTACCCAAAGGAAGGAAAGCCATTCCCAACAAGTGGGTGTACAAAATCAAAATTGTTGATGGCAAACCCAAGTATAAGGCAAGGCTGGTTGCTAAGGGATATGCCCAAAAAGAGGGCATTGATTTCCAAGAAGTGTTCTCTCTAGTGGTTAAAATGACCACATTACGTGTGTTGTTTGCTCTCAAAGCTGCCTTGGATTCGGAGTTTATTCCAAATGGATGTTAAAAGAGCCTTTTTGCATGGTGATTTAGATGAAGAGCTGTACATGAAACAGCCAGAAGAATATGCCATTCCTGGAAAAGAGCATCTGGTATGCAAGCTGAAAAGGAGCTTATATGGGCTGAAACAAGCCCCCAGACAATGGTATAAGAAGTTTGATGCATTTATGCTCAAACATGGGTTCAAAAGAAGCCATGCAGACCACTGTTTGTACATTAAAAAGGATGAAGATGGCCCAATCATTCTTGTGCTGTATGTAGATGATATGCTGCTGGCTGGGAAGAAAAAGAGCACTCTGAATGCTCTAATACAGCAGCTGAACTGTGCATTTTCAATGAAAGACCTTGAGGAAGCTGAGCATATTCTTGGTATGCAAATAAAAAGGGATAGCCAGCAGCATACTTTGCATTTATCCCAAGAAAAGTACATCGAAGAAGTGCTTGACAGATTTAATGTGGCTGATGCTAAGCCCCTTAGAGTGCCATTGCAGCCACGTGTTAAGCTTTCCAAGGATGACTGTCCCAAAAATGATGATGCAGCCAATTACATGGAGTGTTCCATATGCATCAGCTTGTGGTTCACTTATGTATGCTATGGTTGCCACTCAGCCAGACATTGCTCATGCAGTGGGAGTTGTTAGCAGGTTCATGGCTAATCCTGATAGAGCTCATTGGGAGACAGTCAAATCTATCTTGAGATATTTGAAAGGGACCAAAAGTAAATGCTTATGTTATGGAAAGGGTCCATTGGAGTTAAAAGGATTTTGTGATTCAGACATGGCAGGTGATGTGGACACACGCAAGTCCACAAGTAGCTATGTATACATCCTTGCAGGTGGAGCTATTTCATGGTGCTCTAGACTTCAGAGGATAGTTGCACTATCTACTACAGAGGCTGAATATATTTCAGCCACAGAGGCTTCCAAAGAAGCCATTTGGTTAGCCCGCCTCTGCAGTGAGTTTGGGATGCTTGAAAAGGCACCTGTCCTTGGATGTGATAGCCAGAGTGCCATATGTTTGGCAAAGAATGCCATGTTTCATGCTCGCACAAAGCATATTGATGTGAGATACCACTTCATCAAAGAGGTGTTAGAGGATGGCTTGATCACTTTGATCAAGGATCGCTTTTAATAGTGAATTCTTAGCATATATGGGAAACATTGGCATAGCATATGCATGTCTCACATATATGCGGTCACATGTTACATCTCAACCGCTTGAGTTGTGGAATCATTATGGCTATGGACACCTCACGATCGCTCTATATGCATTATGAGTGTTATCCAAGGTATTTTCTATGTTTTGAGCTTTTTATGTTTACAACTTTATTGTTATGATAATTGATTTGATTTACATTAAATAAATTGATATTAATTTTAGGACTCTTCGACGAGCCCATGAGCCTAATTTGAGTGCATTCTCATTTAGACAGGTATTGTGTGGACATTGAATCTTCAACCTTGAGGCTTATAACTTATAGTTATTGAAGCTTGAAGCTAAAATTTATATTTTCATCAGTCTTTTAGGTTTCTCCTATTACATTTGAGCAGAGTTTTACATGAACGGAGTATCTGGGAGGATCTGTACAGGACGAGGAGGAGAAGATTTATCGCATGCTCTATACAGAGCTTGAGGTGATCAATTGGAGGGTTACTAGAGCACGCTTACGTGCTTTACCGCAGAGGTGCACCGATCTTCCTACTAGTGTAGCTCCAATGAGAGGTAGGAGGCGCAAAATGCGGCCTCGATGGAGAGGTACTCCTACACCATCGAGTGATCATGAGGAGCCTTTCACAAAGATGGTTCCTATTAGGGAACCAAAGTTCAATGATGATGGGAACGTCATTACACTAGGAGACATTCTACTCTCTTCTCCAGATTCTTCTTCATCTAACCATTCCATCGACGTGGATGAAGTAGAGTGATTATGGTTCAAATGATCGGCATATGCTTATAGTAGCACACTGGCACTAGGCACAGCCTACATACATTTGACTATTGAGTATTTTCTGTATTGTCATGCTTCTTTTGTATTCATATTCCATCATTTCAAGTTGACCGTTCGAAGGTGGCGGGAATTGTATCCATTTCGTTTTGCCACAATTTGTATGACATTATCATACATCAATATATTCGATGTGTCGTATGCATTAAGCTTATGTCAAGACTCAAATTGTTATTCTTGAATCTTGTCTAGTCTTTTCATATGAATATGGTATGTTGAACTTGATCTTTAAGTTTAAACTTTAGTCTTTCAAGTTCAAATTCATAATTTACAATTGTTTAATGAATCAATGGTGAATCATGAATGTATATGTAATATATTGTATATGTGCACCGTGAACATTGTATGAACATTGAATATATATGTAATATGTATATGTGATATACATATTACATGAATGTATATGTAATATATTGTATGTGTGCACTGTGTACATTGTATGAACACGCGCGCGCGCGCACACACACACACACACACACACACACACACACACACACACACACACATATATATATATATATATATATATATATATATATATATATATATATATATATATATATATATATATATATATATATGTGTGTGTGCGCTATATATATATATAGCACACACACACACACACATATATAAATATATATATATATATATATATATATATATATATATATATATATATATATATATATATATATATATATATATATATATATATATATATATATATATATATATATATATATATATATATATATGTGCGCTATATATATATATATATATATATGTGTGTGTGTGTGCGCGCGCTATATATATATATATATATATATATATATATATATATATATATATATATATATATATATATATATATATATAGCGCACACACACACACTATATATATATATATATATATATATATATATATATATATATATATATATATATATATATATATATATATATATATATATATATATATATATATATATATATATGTGTGTGTGTGTGTATGTGTGTGTGTATATACATATATACACACATTGTATGAACATTGAATATATATATATATATATATATATATATATATATATATATATATATATATATATATATATATATATATATATATATATATATATATATGTGTGTGTGTGTGTGTGTGTGTGTGTGTATACATATATACACACATTGTATTAACATTGAATATATAATAAATACATACATATACATACATACATACATACATACATACATACATACATACATACATACATACATACATACATACATACATACATACATACATACATACATACATACATACATACATACATACATACATACATACATACATACATACATACATACATACATACATACATACATACATACATACATACATACATACATACATACATACATACATACATACATACATACATACATACATACATACATATATATATATATATATATATATATATATATATATATATATATATATATATCAGCCCTTATGTTTCATGAGAAGGGTCTTCTACTATTTTTCACGACCCGTATCCCACTGGCAGTGGATGTGGCCTATGCTATCAATTCCAATGCAGGCAAGGATGTAGTGGATAAAGTTTTCTACTCGGGGCATGGTCTGTTTGAGGTGATCTTCAACGATAATGATGTCAAGTCCCAATTTTGGCACAACAGACAGTTTTCCTGTGTGGTTTAATGGCGCATGTTTTTCCTTGGAAGCCGGTGAAGGCAATGAAGGAAGAAGAACTTCTGTACAAATGTCCTGTTTGGGTGGAATTGGTGGATCTTCCATCTTTTTTGTGGAATAGTATTGGGCATGTGGTCAAAGTGTTGGGTAAATTGCTATATACGCCATCCATTTCAGCGCCAAACAAGAATAGGGTTTGTGTTCTCTGGAATACTTCCAGACCTTTTCCCAAAACTCTTGGTATCAACGTTCCTAATGTTGGCAGAATTGTAATTTATCTAAAATGGGGAAATATGGCGGGCTCATGCTTTCATTGTGGCAATTTAGGGCATTATTCTAAAAATTGCCCTACTCTTAAGTCAGAAGGAGTTAATTTCATCCCCACTTGTCCTGGAAGCAAAATCTTGGTTGCTAAGGAATAAGTATTTGGAAAGCAAAGGAACTTCCTTGCATCTCGTAATGTGCATACTTCTAGCCCTGTGGGAGTTCAACATGTTGCTAGTAAAGGAAAGGAAGTGGTGATGGAGAAGCAGATGCATCCTGTAGCTCCTATCACCCCAATGAAGCTTAATGTTTACAAGCGAAGAGAGGGAGAGGGTGCAAGTAAAGATGATTCTAGGAAGAAAGGAGAAGATGCATGTAAGAGACTTGTAGACGATGATGGGTTTACTCCAGTTTCTTATAAAAAAGCTTTGCTTCGGGGTAAACGAAGCAAGTTTCAATCTGGATATTCAGCTTCTCCGGCAGATGAAGCTAACCTGGCACAGCACTCTGATGATCAGATGGAAGAGTATTACGAAAATATGGACATTGTGTTGCAGGATTTAGCTCCGGCATTGGCTCAAATGGATTCCTCTCGTGCTGAACCCCCGGTATCATGAAATTAGCAACGTGGAATATTCAGGGGTTAGGGCCATAGTTGCACGAAACGGCGTTTCGTGCGCCCCGAAACGCTACGGCCGAAACGGCCGTTTCGGTAAACCCCGAAACGCGTTTCGGATTCAAAAAAAATTGGGGGAAAAAAACGTATTGGACTGAGTCATTTTGTTCGCGTTTTGTTCACATTTTTTCTTGCATCCTCTGTTCCCGTTGCGCGAAAGTTGCCATAGCTTCAGGTTTCAGCCTTCGAAGTTCTGCCCACCTTGTGCCCACTGCCATTCAAGATCTCAACTTTGTGCCCTCAGGGTTTCAGCGTCACCAAGTGACAGAGCTCACCTTGTCTTGGAAGTTGGTGCCTTGACTCCTCAGCTTGAGCTTGCAGCCACCATTTTGTAAGTTGTGTGTTAGTTCTAACTTCTTATAGCTTATAATTTCTGGATTATGCCATGGCCCATGGCCCATCAATGATCATTCATGGGGCATCATGTATGTCCAATGTCCATTGTCCATTCACATTGTCATGACTCATGACTCACGTATGGCATCAATGATCATGCATGTTGCATTATAGGCCATGGCATTGCAATGTGCATGTGCATTATAATTCATATTACATGTATGAAATTACTAATTACTGACAACTGAATAGTAATTACTAAGTTCTAAGTATGCATGTGGCATCTTGATTCATCATTAGTGGCATGTGCATATGGCATCATGCATTATCACTTGAAATTTGTAAGTTGTAAGCCATGTGCATTGTGTATGCATTATGAACGTTAAATGTTTAATGTAGTATGTGTGTGGCATGCCGTATCATGCACATTGCAAAATTTGCATGTGCATTGTGTGTACATGACATGTGACATGATGTCACATGTCATGTACACACAATGCACATGCAAATTTTGCAATGTGCATGATACGGCATGCCACACACATACTACATTAAACATTTAACGTTCATAATGCATACACAATGCACATGGCTTACAACTTACAAATTTCAAGTGATAATGCATGATGCCATATGCACATGCCACTAATGATGAATCATGATGCCACATGCATACTTAGAACTTAGTAATTACTATTCAGTTTTCAGTAATTAGTAATTATTAATTGTAATATAATTTAGTAATTACTATTCAGTTTTCAGCCAATAAATTTCAGTCAATAAATCTTTTATAATTAAATATTTCAGCCAATAAATCTTTTATAATTGATATGTATTTGCATTTGAATGTTGCAGGATCATCATGGTGAAGGATATAACATGGAATCATGTCACTGTTCTATCGGAGTATTCAGGTGGAGGTGGCTCTAAAAGATGGAAATGCAAATATTGTGGAATTGTAAGAGGGGGGGCAGCCACAAGAATTAAGGACCATCTTGCAGGTGTGCCTAATAAAGACATTGGACCGTGTATGCATGTTCCCTTAGATGTAAAGGCTCAGCTAGAATCTTGGAGATATCAACGCTTGGGAGTGTCTCAAGCATCTAGCAGCGCTACATTGGGAGAAGGATCATCTTCACAGGTACCATGTGAGGAAGGACCTTCAAAGAGACAAAGAGTGGATTTAGAGATGGAAGATGGATCCACACCATACATGGGATCAAATTCCGACTCTACATCTGGCATGGCAGCACATAGAACACCTCTCCCAGGTAGTGATGTCCTTCCACCAAAGGGATCCTTAAAAAAAATGTCTATACATGTAGGGATGCAAAAGCAAGCAATATTGGAGGCAACTAGAGAAATCACAAGGCTTTTTATTCAATGTGCCATCCCTTTCCATGTCTTGCGCACCCCTAGATGGAAGGCTGCAATTAATGCAATCAGCCGTATTGGATGTCCATGGGATGGTCCTTCATATGATGGGATTAGAAAGAAGGAACTTGCCAATGAGAAGGAACGGATAGAGTGTTAGTTGACTCCATTGAAAGAGACATGGCAGAAATTTGGGTGCACTATTTTATGCGATGGCTAGACAGATGTGCGTAGACGTAATGTCTACAATATATTAGTGTCTTCATGCAAAGGCACCATGTTCTTAAGAGCCATTGATGCTTCTTCACCTGGCACAGTGGTATCAGGTGCATTTATTTGGAAGCACATAAAAGAGGCCATTATGCATGTAGGCCAAGATAATGTGGTTCAGGTAAATTGTAACTTTGTATTTTGTAATTATTCATGTATCATAATGTCTTGCATTGTGTGTGACATGTGTGTGTGTATATATGTTGTATGCACTATGTATGTAATATGTATGTATGCAATGTGCATTGCAATTATTGATAAATTAATAATTATAATGGCTCTAAATGTATTTCTAAATGTGCATTGTAATTTATGATGCAGGTAATTACAGATAATGGCTCTAATTGTGTTTGTATGGGCCGTTTACTTGAGGCAGAGTTTCCAAAAATTGTATGGACTCCATGTGCATCACACTCACTGAACTTGCTCATGGAAGATATAGCAAAACTTGATTGGGTTTCTAGAATCTTTCAGTGTGCAAAGTCCATGGTGAAATTCGTGACGAAGAGGCCAAAAGTATGCAGCATTTTCCGTGCAGTGACCTGGGTTGTTATCACCATCCACGACGCGATTTGCATATATGTATATAGTTTTGGAGCGTCTCTTACGTGTGCGGTTGGGATTGATGCGTACAGTGGTTTCTAGGGAGTGGTCCGATTTACATGACATTGGGACACCAAAATTTATTTCTTTTTCACGCATGGTGATGGATGATGCATGGTGGACAGAGGCAGATATATTCATCAAATCCATCAGACCCATTTATTCAGTTTTGCGACTTACTGATATGGAGGGAAGCACCATGGGTTTATTATATGAGTTCATGGACAGAATTGGAGAATCCTTTCAAAAAAATACGGTTCTCTCTTCAGATAGGTAAATATGCATGCATCTATTCGTTGAATCTTTTATTTGTTCTAGCTTTTATTAGTTGTACATAACACATGTATTTAGTGGTAAATCCTTATTACTTACTCACTTTTATTGTTTTGTAAATTGTTCTTTTTATGTAGACTTGAGCAGCTTCGATCCATATGGAATCGAAGATGGGATTGGTTTCATAGACCTATCCATGCTTTGGCGCATGTCTTGCACCCACTTTGGCGGAGTGAAGAACAAGAGTCAAATGAGGAGCTTGTGAGAAATATATCAGGCTTCTTTTCACGATGGGCGAGCGATGATTTGAGCATGATCAGGAAGTTAGAGGATGAGTTGCTCCTCTTTCGTGAGCATTCCTTATCATTTGGTGGACCTACTGCACGCCTTCATGAGACACAGTTAGAGTCTGTGTCTTGGTGGCAAAAATATGGTACATCTTCTCCCACATTGGTATGAAGTCTTGACTAAGGATTTGTTAATATTAAATAATAAACATTTATTTATGATTTCATTAATTTACAAATCATTAAATCAATTCTTTTTGTTTGAACTTTGCAGAGACGTCTGGCTATTCGTGTACTTTCACTTTATTGTAGCTCTAGTCCTTGTGAAAGGAATTGGAGCACATGGGCCCTCTTCCATACGAAGAAAAGGAATCGACTCAGCATGGCTCAGTTGGAGAGATTAGTTTTTTGCCATTGTAATCTCCGACTTCTTGAACAGATATCCACTTTTCCTCAGCCTCGTCAGGTCCATGCTGATAGCATTGACATTGATCAGATGACAGATTTCCATCTATTCCCTCAGAGGAGTTGGATATATATACTATGTTGCATCTAGAGATGATGGCTCCTGCACATCGCACACGTAGAGCTTCTGGGAGGATGAGATCGAGGGCTACCACCAGGAGACATGTTCCGGAGGTTGGGACGAGCACAGATGTTGCAGAGCTTCATGATGATGATCTAGTTTTTTATTCTACTTCTAGTGGCAGTTCATCTACTAGCATAGGATCAGATTCAGATGCTTCAGATGCTTCAGATGCAGATGATATTGCTGATGTTACTACTTAGTGATGATTGATCATAGATTGGTCATTGTCATGACCGATGGTCCATGGACTCATTTGATGTAGTTTTTTGATATGTTCATTTGACATCTATGGCTCACTTATGTTACATTGAGACATGATACATCTGTGGCTTACTTATGATCATTGATGATATCCGGATTCATATAGATGTTGATTTATCTTTGAGTTCTTTTAGCTTTAAATATTGATTTGTGATTGTAAATTGTAATGTGTGGTGTGTTGAATGATTGAATCATGAATCTATTGATGCCAGATGGGACTTGAGACATGTATATTGAATCTGTAATCTTGAATCTTGATAATGTCTTTTTATCCTTTGTCATGTTAATTGTTAGACTATTACATTATATCTATATATATATATATATATATATATATATATATATATATATATATATATATATATATATATATATATATATATATATATATATAATACCGTTTCGCGTTTCCCCGTTTCCTCTCGGGAACGAAACTCCGTTTCCTCTCTAGAACGAAA
>CM035408.1:144849906-144854906 GCA_020310875.1 Ceratopteris richardii
ACCTCCAAGTGTTGATGAAGTTCTCAAAACTCTCAAATAGCTTATGTGTGAAGGCTCACTCCACAAGCGATGAAATAAACCTAAAAGCTCCAAGCCCAAGCTCTTAAGAAGAAGCTCCAAAAAAGTGATACATGAAGCTCTTAATCCTATGCTTATTTAACACAATCTCCCATCAAAAAATCTAGGTAATCCACTTTTTCGCAAACCTAAATCAAGCTTTTTCTTTTTCACATAATTACTTGTGTTGAGTTTTATATATGCCACATTTCAATACTGTAACTTTGATTGGTATGGCTTGTCTTTTATAAAATTTTGCCATGTGTTTGTCATAAATTTAAACTTCTTTTTACACTTAAGGTTAGGTTTTTGAAGTGGATAATGTACTCAACTACATGTGTTATATATGGTTGGATAGCTCTCATTGAGCACTATAAGAATATGTCAAAATCCTTTTGCTCAAAATTTGATCACAACCATTTCTAACCATTTTCGTCCACCATGTCAATCTACAGGTTGAGCTTCCCCTAGTGGATGGTCGACCCATTTATTCTAATTTTGTTGATTTTGTTAACAAGTGGATGGTTCCGGTTCACCAGTTTTTCCGACACTATTATAGTGAGTTGTGAGCTCTTTGATATTGATGCCAAATGCCACATAAGTTTGGAGTGCATTGGAGGCTTTGGTGTCATATGACTCTAGTCCATTGTAGAGATCGGTTAGCATTACATGGGATGTCCCTGCATAAGACCCAACCTTTGTTAGCCATCAAGAGAGGTGCGCATAACTCGTATTTGGGTTCGATTCTGAAGCTACATTTTAGAAGGGTGTTTCCAATATGGTAATGTTTGCCTTTGGTATGATTCCAAAGGTAAACCCCCTTCATTCAATAAGGGTTTCGATTGACATCCATCTTTCTACCAGAGAAGATTGCCAGAGGGATTGCTGTATTCTTTCTTATCTTTCCAGCAATTAAAAAAATGTCCAAAACTCTGTATGGCTGATATCTAATCTCAAAGTCAATGGTCATCATTAAAAGTTGGTCAAATTCAGCTCTGATCTTATAATAAAAACCCATGTAGCTACTTTCTCTCTATAATCCTACATATGATATGCCACATCAGCTCAAACTCTAAATTCGGGTGAAAATCTTATTCACATATTACTTTGGATCTAAAAAAATTTGTGCATAAGTTTCAAACAACATAAAGAAATTGGATACCTAGTGGGGTACGCATGATGATTGAGGCTGATCTTTTTTTCTGATTGCAGTCTTCTAGAGTCTGTTGGAAAACAATGTCAGAATGTGAAAATTCCAGCAAACCCTAATTTTGGACTTAGTCAAAATTTGGTCGAAGATGGTCAAAATGTTATATTGCATATTCTAAAAGTACTCATCAAGAGCTTTCTATTGATATATGGCATCCACCCATCCGTGACTTGAAAGCCCTTCAGAGTCAAACCCTATTTTCTGGCCATTAAGTTGCTTTTCATCTATGTATACCCAATGGATGAGATTTGATTGCAAAAAAGCAGTTAATCCAATGGATGTGAGTAAGCTAAAGTAAAAAGCATATTTGATTCCAAAAAAGCACACTCGTAGGATTTGGCACAATTTTAGCAAAAAAGCTTGCCTTTATAGCTTTTATGTTAAAGTTTACACATGCAGCTTGAGTAGATATTACTTTGGAGATTTGGAGCAGATTTGAAGTCAACTTTGCTGGTCTCCCTTATCTTCTTCACACATGCTTGTGTGCCTTGCTGATTTTTGTAAGTATTAGCTTCTATATTCAGGTTTTCTTCTAATGTTGCTGTTGTACAAAGTTTCTACCTACCTCTTCAACAATTGAGGAGATGTAGCTGCTGTTCATTGTCAGAGAAGAATACAATTTCAGATTAGAGTTTGCTATTTGGCTGTTCTAAACAGTCCACATACTTTAGATTTGCACATATTCTTTTGCACACCTCTTAGACACTTCTCTCTAAATTTTGTACCTAGAACCCTTCTCTTTCAACTCATATTCAGATTAGTGTCATTATTTCCATTGTACATTTATGTTCTGCTTCGATTAAGTAAATAGTTAGCATTCAGCAACTATTCTTTGAAAATTGCCTCTTGTCTATTCTCTTGTCATTCTCATCTCATATTTGGTCAAGGTGTGTATGTTCTAAGGTTCTAAGCATTGGAAAGATCTTGGAATTAACATGTAATATTTATTTGGGCCTACCTCACTTCCAGCATTTGGTATTAGAGCTTAGCACACACACATCCTTGTTCCCAAGATGGGTGACTATAAAGATAGATTGGAACAATAAGACAAGCTTGATGGAATGTCCAATTATCCAATGTTATCACTTATGTATACTATCTAGTCTACTGTGAAACTCTGTTTTTTGTGTGTTTCAAATTTTGTACTCTATGTGTACGCGTGTATGTAAGATCTTGCAAGAGTGGTATCAAAGTCTTCGTGCGTCACCGCAAAGGATTTCCAGTGTTGTTCGTTTTTGCACCCAATCGTTGTCTTTTCGGCAATTGATTGCGATCTTTATCTTTGTCTTTGTCCTTGTTCTGGTTTCGTTTTCATTTTCGTTTTCGAGTTCCAATTCGGATTTTGTGTTTGTGTTTCGGTTTCTAGTTTCTATTTAAGTTCCAATTCCTGAACCTACACTTCATGCCCACGTTTACTCCTTCGGATTACTCTAAAACATTGACTAAGACATAGAACTTTGGTATAACTTTGGCACCTTTGGCTTCCATAGCACCCATAGCTCCCTTGGCAATAGTTGGGAGTTGTTGGCTATGCGTGAACACTCTTTAATTAAGGAGTGGCAATAAAGAGTCTCTCATCTACCAAAGGGGGGGATTTGAACCCAAAACCTCACATTCACAAGTCAAGTGTTTTACCCATAGTCACAGGGGGACACATCTCAGGACCCTAGAAACATCGAGACATCCCCCAAGCCATATCTATAGGGACACCCAACCGAGACAGTTGGCATCCCCTTGCACAATGATGTCATAAGGGTCCATCATGGGGATGGTTTCATGTTATGGACCCGTTTGGGACGGATCTCAAAAATGAAAGGGTTTCTTTGCCAAGTTTGAAGCTTGAATACTTAGCACATATTTTTTGGGTTCTAGAAGGTTCTCCCAAGCCTATTTGCAACCATTAAAAGAGGCTTTTTGGCACCTCAATGCTCAAATACACATTTCAAAATCTAGCTTCAGCCTTTTATGCTCAACTCTGCCCTTAAGCCTTGCATATTCAAGCTTGAGCAGCCTCCTTACCCTCTTATATCCTCAACTTTGCTCACATGCTCATTAAGTCTTAACTCTTTTTATTTATATGATATGATGATGACGATGATAATTTGTAGTATCTCTTTTCTTTTGACATAATGAAATACATATGACTTTTAAGTTTTCATACTTTGTCCAATCAAATTATCAATATATGAATGCCTATGATGTTATGTCTCTCAACTTGAGAGTCAACTTTGAATGTTCAAAGTGCTTCATATATTTTTCCACTTAAAAACACCTTTTTTCTATAGTTTTGTTTTTACTGGACTTTTCATATATCGACCCATTCATTGTACATGACTTTCGTTTGATATTTTTGAGAAAATCAACAAATTTTTAGTGTCATCCCGAGGACGTGTCCCCGTCCCGAGGAAACCATCGCTCCCGACACCCGTCCTCATCCCCTGATGATTTTGGTTCAACTTTTACCACTACACTATTCACTTGTGTTATCACTCTAATCCTTTTTACTCATATTTAACATAACTTTCATCTCTCTTACTTTTTCTATTCCCAAGGACCACCATTCCCTTTTCCATTTGAATTGAAGAATTCGTAAAATTGTTTTTCACATCTTTAGCAAGGAGGTTTCTTCTTCTTTACACCCACGGACCCTACGCATACCATGGACGACTTTGGTAAATCACTTTTATGAATTCAATCCAAGGGATTTAAGTTTTCATATTCGATCCCAAGGATTTTTAACTTTTTTCCTAGAAAAAGTGGATACTATTATTCGATTTTACCATTACAAAAAGAAGATTTCATTATTAAAAATACGGCATTGTTCTAACCTAACCTTGTTTTTTTTTCTTGTATTATTATACATACATACATGTGGGGTGAAGAGGAGAAGAGAGGAAAAATTGACTCACACAAAAGAGCACATACAAGCCCACAAAGCAAGAACTTATTAATTACACCAAAACAAGGGCAAGAAATTTTTTTTTGCGGGAATACAGTCCGAACACGTAATGGAACGTATGTTCCGTACGGAACGTTCCGAACATTCCTAACGCGTTTGGAACGCGTTCCGATCCAACTATAACTGTGATCAGTTTCTTTTTCAACATGGCGACATGTTATCACTTATAAAATGTAGAATTTTAGAGTTTAATTTATTGAGATATTAATGTGTTTTGTGTTTTGTTATAGTAGTTGAAGGTTCGTGCGGCATGGACATTTTGGATGTATCTGGACATGAATAAGAGAGATTATATTTTCTATATATTTTGTAAATAAAGACCCACGTAGAGGGTCTTTTCTAAAAAGTCATAAAAATAGTGGTTAAGATAAAGATCGTTGTAGATCTCAATCTTTGTAAATAAAAGATAAGGCTCTCCGTAAAAGAGAGCAACTTTTTACTTTCTTTCCTTCTCTTTGAAGCGCCGCCCTCATTGTAGTCTCTATCTTCAACGTAATAAAAAACCTATAAATATAGGTACTCTATAGACTCCTTGAACAGAGTGCATAGGGGAGATTGCACCGAATACTGTGTACTGTCTCGTCTACTATGCAACTCTATTTTTTGCGTGTTTTCAAATTTTGTACTCTCTGTGTACGCATGTATGTAAGATCTTGTTACATTTTTTGGTTGAAAAGTATACTTGTTAGATATCAAGATTGTTTTTCTTAATGATGATCTTTATGAAGATGTTTATATTCAACTACCAAATGGTTTTGAAGAACCTCGTAAAGA